>JZKD02S1006166.1:82500-99359 GCA_000966675.3 Picea glauca
ACAAGTCGCATATCAGTTAGCTCTGCCCAGTCAGTCAAAGCTACATCCTGTTTTTCATGTTTCATGCTTGAAGAAGGTGATTGGAACCAGGTGCCAAATTCAAACCAACCTTCCACAGTTAGTTGAAGAAGGATCCATTTGGCTATAGCCAGAAGCAGTTTTGGACCAGCGTGAGCATCGTCTGCGTCAGAGAACCATCAAGGAAGTGCTATTACAGTGGAAAGATATGACTCCAGCAGATGCCACTTGGGAACCAACTACCATTCTACAGTAGTTTCCACATCTCAAGCCTTGAGGACAAGGCTATTTTTAAGGGGGTGGACATGTTAAGGTCCTAACCCACACATAGGTAGATCAATGTATTCGGATGTAATAAAGGTCAATATTAATAAGGCCTTTCAATAAAATAGAATAAGGCGGAAGTAAGAAGACCTAATAGAATCTTCCTCTTCTAGAAGGATCTTCCTCTAGATGCTTCTCTTAATAGACATATTTAGTATAAATAAGGGTCAACGGTATGAGAACCCTAGATTGGAGATTATTGTAACAGAGCGCTGCTCAAATGGAGGTTTCCCCCTCGAAGAGGCCTGTGAACATTGCTTTCTGAATCAAAGTGTCATTTCTATTGCTATTGTTATATCAATTCTGTGTATTGTGAAGATTATGCTGGATATTTTACTGTTATTCTGCCATTTCTAGCATTTTATTTATGTTATGCTTATTTTATATATCCGGTATCTTGCATAAGGTGTGTAAAAGATGTGACACGTAAGTGTGACATTCTGGTGTGCAACACATGGAGGATGGGAGGGGGATCACTATTTTATTGAGGCTTTTGAGGGGGTTTGGAGGTAGACCCCACAAATTATTTTGGACTATCCTTACTTGGGGATGGACTCCAGACACCATCCAGATATGAGGATACTCCCTTGAGAGCTATGGGACCAGTGGGGTATGTGAGTCTTATATTGCATGTCTGATTTTTTGTATATCATTATTGGTTATGTGAAAAGACTAATGAGCTTATTGTATTTTGGAAATTTTTGGGCCAAACAACCGAGAGAGCGACTTTTCCCGAGAAGGGATTGAGAGGGAGTGAGAGATGGAGGGGCAAGCGAGGTGACGATGCCATTTTAATGATCCTCGGGAAGGCATGTTGCATTACCCAATGTGAGGTGATATGGATGATTTTCATTGGTGGTTAGAGATGGTGTTAGAGGGGGTGTTGTAGGACCGATGGCCTGATATTTGGGATGACCGAATGCTTTAGAAGTTTATTGGGGGATGCCATGAGTGGCGGTCTTTGGTCTGGCGTGCAGAAGTGGTAAGTGTTGTGGTGACATGACATATGCCCCCAAGAGTACCTCCAATTGGGGAGGTACCTCCAGATGAGAGGGACCCACCAGTGGACCCTCCAACGGGTGTTTTCCCATAGCTAGAAGCACCCTAGGTGTTTGTACCATATGGGTGTTTTCCTCCATTTTTTTTTTAGAGGAGTTGAGGATCCTTAGATGTATATGATGAGGGCATGTAAAATTTTGGGCCTGAGAGCGTGGTCAGGTGATGTGTATGTCTCTTTGAGGAAACATTTATGATACCATGGGTATATGTGTGTGTGTGTGTGTGTGATCTGGATTATTTTCGGCACGAAACGAGAACGGAGATACAATAAAGAAATGCACAGAGATATCATAGATATTCAATGATATAACAGAAATGTATCAAATATGCAACCATAAACACAGATATACAGTAATACATGATTTCTATTAATGAAATAAATGTACAGAGACTGTAAAAATACAGAGTGGAAGACTCGCCTGAATGGTGGCAGACAGCTACTTGCATTTGCAAGAAAATGATTACAATGAGGCTTTGAAGGCCTTTTTACAATAAATAGGAATTCCAGAAACCCTAGACATCCAAAAACCTAACCCTGGGAGATGAAGTGCCAAAAGTCATGTGGGCCCCATTTGGGTAAGTGAACACATCAACTTCCCGAAGTCGTAACTTTTACATACGATCTTCGTTTTAGGCGTGCGATAGCTCGTTGGAAAGGTATCATTGAGGAGATTAATTTTCGGGGCTCAATGATTCCTTCGGATATCATTGAGAACCTCGATCTAGAAAAACCTTCATTTGGGCCCTCAAAATGGCCCTGGAAGTTAAAACCTACTAAAAATAGTAAATTGCCAAAATTGCCAGAAAGTCGTTTTGAGCCATTTGGAAAAGGTGGGTGGCCACCGATATCCACTTGGATCAATCCTCCCTCCTTAGGAAGAAATGGTCTCCATTGCGTTGATTTTCCTGGGGTGAGGGAAAAGCATTTGTTGAATCTGCATCTTGGTGAGTTGTTTGTCTTGTTGGAGACGTCGTGCTGCTCAGTTTGTGGAAATTTGTCACAAACCTATTGCGGTTGAGATTTCTCAACAAGTTGAGATACATGAGAGGACGATGTGCAAAAGGAATATTTTCACTTTGTTGTAGCCTTGTCGACCTGCTTCTATTGGATAGAAGGTGCTTGGGGCAAGGTTGTTGTGGTTGCAGTGTCCTTTTGTTCTCCTTTTGAACAAATTGTGAAGAAGCTGAATTTTGCAGTATGAGATACTACCTTGCAGCACTTTTTAGGTGGAACAGTAGTCGAAACTACCTCTGGTATTTTGTAGAGATGACCCCCAAAGTAACAATGAAACTACGGGTTCGGACTCATAAACAACATGGCGTCTCCACATATATGGTTGGCCCAAGAGAACATCACATAAATCTAGTGGGGTAACATCACATAATACCTCATCCTTGAAGGGTTGGATGTCGTATGACAATCGGCACTGTTGGTTGACACGGAGATCTCATCCTTGTGGAATCCACCTGATGTTGTATGGTTGCGGGTGTGGTGTTGTCAACAATCCCAACTGTTTGACGACCTCTGCTGAGATGAGGTTCTTCTGGCTTCCGCTATCAACAATAAAATGCAATGGAGTCCCCTTCACCCACATCTATTAATGAAAAACGCGCTCCCCCTCTTTAGGATCTGTTGGTTCTTCTGGTTGAATTGTTGCGGTCACGACAATAGCAATGGGGTCTGCATCAATGATCTGTTATTTACCATTATTTTCAGAATCAGATTCTTAATCAGGGTTCGACTCTTTGTCTTTGATCTCGACCACCAATGACTGTTTTGAGTGACATTCATCGGTGTTGTGCCAGGGGATTTTGTGGAACTCGCACCATTTTCCGGTGTCCTTCTTTGTCTTCCCATGACCCTTCTTTTCTTATGTCTTGGACTGGTTTTCGGGAGACTACTTGTTAGGGTCGTCTTTTTCATACTTTGGTTGTTGCGGATTTGCAGACCCGAATTCCCGTTTGTTCTGTTGCTTAAATTTATGCTCAATTTTAACAACATATCGATAAGAAACACCAAGTGATGAGATGTCCAGAAAATCCATTTCAGTTTGGATGTATCTGTGTAGAGCCCCATGGTATTTCAGAACCAAATGTCGCTCGTAGTCTTTGATACCCAGCTTGGTGCGCAAGGTATGGAAGGTATTGGTGAACTCCGGAACTGCTTGTCCCCTCTCTTGCCGCAGTGTGGTCCATCTCATGTACTGGTCCTCATAGTTGCCAATAGGGTAATACTGTTCTTTTATAGCATCCACAAAAAAATCCCAAGTGGGATCGGCCCCATATATTCCAAAATCCTCTGTGGAACTTTGCTCCCAGTAAGTTTCCCACCAATGTTTGACATGAGGGAGAGCTTTAAGGAGTGCAAAGGGGATATTTTCTTTGTCGGAAAAATTGTGAACAGAGAAATAACCTTCCAGCAGAGTTAACCATTTTTCTAGGGCTTTTGCATCTATTTGTCCTTCAAATACAGGAATATAAAAATTAACTTGTACCTTGAAAGGCGAGGTGCCTCCAAAGTGGTCGCTTGATGAAGATGCGCCTGATGCTATCGGCAGGTGTTGAAGGATGTGGGCAAAATTCTCCATCATTTCGTCCCTCTGTCGCATGAGAGCTTGCTCAAGCAACAGATTGATAGGATCATCTGCTCTGTCATTTTTATTTTGTTCCGCCATTGAGGGTTTCTTGGGTGTGTGAGAGCGATTGTCTTCAAAAGAGACAAGCTCGAGACCCAACTTTCTATACTCAGACCTCGTCGGGGACGTGCATTGAAAAAAATGATCAAGAGAAGCTTGCTCTGATACCTTTGATCCGGATTATTTTTGGCACGAAATGAGATTGGGGATATAATAAAGAAATGCATAGAGATATCACAGATATTCAATAATATAACAGAAATGTATCGTAGATGCAACCATGAACACATATATACAGTAATACACGATTTTTATTAATGAAATAAATGTACAGAGACTGTAAAAATACAGAGTGGAAGACTCGCTAGAATGGTGGCAGACGGCTACTCGCATTCGCAAGAAGATGATTACAATGAGGCTCTGAAGACATTTTTACAATAATCAGGAATACCAAAAACCCTATACATCCAAAAACCTAACCCTGGGAGATGAAGCGCCAAAAGTCATGTGGGCCCCGTTTGGGTAAGTGAGTACATCAACTTCCCGGGGTCGTAAATTTTGCATACGATCTCTGTTTTAGGCATGTGATAGCTCGTTGGAAAGGTATCGTTGAGGAGATTCATTTTAGGGGCTCAATCAGGCCTTTCGAAATCATTGAGAACCTCGATATTGAAAAACCTTCATTTGGGCCCTCAAAATGGCCCCAGAAGTTAAAACCTGCTAAAAATAGTAAATTGCCAAAATTGCCAGAAAGCTGTTTTGAACCATTTGGAAAAGGTGGGTGGCCACCGATATCCACCTGGATCAGTGTGTGATGGATCGTGTTTTTTTAGTATATGTGTTTTTTGTGCTTTTGTTGAATTATTCTGATATGGGATGAATCAATGTTAAAAATAATTGTATGCGTATGTTTAATGTGAAAAATTCCAATTGATCACTTGATTCTCCATGGTATATGTGATGTGGTTTAGGCTTCTAGTAATGTGTGTGAATGTAATGGATTCAAAATTCGTAGTGAGAATTTTAACTTGCAGGTAGTTGCGATATAGGCATGGATCAAAGATGTGATACACATTGTTCAACTACAAAACAATGAGTTGTGAATATATAAGAATGCTTAGGTGATGAATATGGAAATGACCAACTTCTATGAGAAGTCAAATGATGAAAACATATTCATCTTGGTTATTGGTGGTGGGACTGAGGCATATACCATTGGAGTGAAGGAGTACATGTTCTATGGTGTAAAGGGTCTGAGCTGCCAAAGAAAGATTATGACTCCAACGAATGGCACCATCGAAGTACCCAATGTAGTAAGAATATGGATGATTCATCTTTCAAAACAAGGACAAAGGATTAGGCCTATGTTATGGAAGGGTTTTTGGTAAAAAAAACTAAAAACACTAGGATAATACAAGAAGATCCTAAGGTAGGGTGGATATGCTTAAGGGTATAATTTCTTCAAGTATAACTTGTTGACAAGGTCTTTGAGGGTGGATCTGTCAGGGTAAGACAAGGTGTAGGCTCCCTTAGTGAGACAATGGAGAACGATAAAGGGTCCTTTCCTAAAGCATCATGGGTGATATCGTAGGCCAACACTAAATCACCTTCTTTGAAGGATCAAAGGTTCATGTGGCAGTCAAAGACTACTTTAGATTGTTTCTTTTTCACTTCTTTGTTTTGTAGGGAAGTGTGTGGCAATCTTTGTCTAAGGAGCTCATCTTAAGTAATCATTGTTCCATCGGGGTTGTGTCTAGTAGAATCTCTATTGTTGTGTGCAGTGTGGGGATTTCACATTCAATGGGAATGATAGATTCTACACCATGAACTAAATGTAAGGGGGTGAAGCCAATTGTGGTTTTGATAGTCGTGCAATATGCCCAGAGTGTTGAAAATAGCATGTGATGTCAGTTAGTTTTGTGCTTATTGACAGTGCGCTGGAGCATGGTTTTCAAGACTTTATTGATCGCTTCGACCTGCCCATTCAATTGAGGGTAGTATGATGAAGAGAACTCATGAGTAAATCCAAGTTTGGAAGATAGCTAAACAAATACTTCACATTTAAAACGTTTACCATGGTCAAAAGCTACTTGGAGAGGAACTCCAAATTGGGTAATTACATAGTTGAAAAAGAAGTGGGAGGTTGTATCAACTTTGTTATTGAATGTAGGCATGGATTTTGCCCATATTTTGAAGTATTCGAATGTGACTACGATATACTTGTTCCCATTACTAGATGGGGGGTTGAAAGTCATGAAATAAATGCCCCACTTACAATAGGGGACTATCGTAATGATTGGATGGAGAGGTAAGGGTGGCACACTGACTTTCTATGCATATAATTGATATTTCTCACAGTGCTTAGAAACATGAATGTAGTCAAAAGATTTTGCGATGTGCGAAGACGAGGGGTCTCGCACCTGGGTTTCCCGGGAGCCAAAACTCTGAATCCCATTTACTTCGCAACAAGGGAAAGGTAAACTCAAGGATTTACTACAATGGTAGTCTTTTCAAGGGACTCACTCCGACTCTGGAATGCGAGGGAACTTTCTTGAAAAAGGTGCCTTCGGGAGGATGAACCAGGGCATAGCATGAGTCAAGTTAGATGGGTCAATCCTCAGGGGAACAGACTCGTATCCTGAACTCATACATTCTATAGATTAACCGATTTGAAGTTATATTAGTATGAGCATGCATCCATTATTTCCAATCAAAACACAAGGCAAACACTTCTATACATAAACTATTTACGAGCGTATAAAAATGAGCATGCGATCATGACATTTAATTCCAAATGAAAGACATAACACTTATCAGAAATTTTGGACATGATGCGAATGCTGAGAGGGGTGCTCGTTTCCACCCAACCATAGGCTCACTAACTCCAAATGTATTTACCACTAGTCACCCTTGAGCTAGACCACGATGCTTTAGATTCAGTCTTCTTCTCCCAGCTCAACGAAAGTCACAGATGAAGGTTACTCTCCTTCTCCTTTGTTCAGGACTCCCTGTATTTCCAAAGCTCCTCCAGTTTTCTTCCGCGATCCCTGTCGCACGCGTTCTGTCTTCTCTCCCTTACCACACTTCCTCTCTTGCCTTTTTTCAGCAAGATTGTGTGTGGCGCAAATTTCCCCATCTGCGGTCAAGTATGGGAGCTGTTACAGATGGGCAGTTCACCCCCATCCCTTCATTAACTTTTGATGAGCCTCCCCACCTACCAATCTGACGAGAAATCCATTCCAGGGTCAGAGAGTTTCTTTGATCTTTGAGTAAGTAAAAACCAGTTCAGTACTGGCTCGGTGGAAGTTAGCGCAACCATTCCAGGTCCCTTCCACCACCTCTCATTAGCCATCGTGGTCTCTTCTAGCACATCCCGCCTCCCAGCAGTCATGCAACACATAATCATAACATAATTTACATTCATCTACCTTTTATACAAAGGTCCGTCAAATCAAACATTCACATCTTTGAGTTTGTCATAGTTCTTGGCCAATATAGTTATTTTTACAGACTGGGGGAAACAGGGTGTTACAATTCCCTCCCTCTTAAAGGAACATCATCCTCGATGTTCTATCTATCAATATGACGTGTATGTACAGAAGTACAAAAAATTGGATATGCATGTTTCATGGCATCTTCCATTTCCCAGGTAGCCTCATCTGGGCCAAAATGTTTCCACTTCACCTTGACCTGTGCAATGGTTTGGTTCCTGAGTGGGGTTTCCTTTTTGTCCAGTATGCATTGAGGTTCTGGCAGGAATTCTCCCTCTAGTTCCACCTGGATCACAGACCAGCCAATTATATGATTAGAATCATGTACATATTTCTTCAATAATGAAACATGGAAAACATTATGTGCTTTTACTATGGGAGGAAGTGCTAGCCTATAGGCTCCAGGTCCCACTCTATATAGAACTTCAAAGGGTCCACAATACCAAGGTTCCAACTTGGCACAAGCTCCCATCCTCACGGAACTCTTCCTGGGCCTAACTCTGAGATATACATGGTCTCCCGTCTTGAATTCTCTTAGAGTTCTCTTTCGATCGGCGTAACTTTTCTGTCTATTCTGAGCGACCTTCAGGTTTTATTTTATTTGAATCACTTGTTGTTCCATTTCTTTCAGCATGTCAGTTCCAATAGTAATTATGTTTACGGAATTTCTCCAACTGATTGGAGTGTTGCACGGTCTACCATAGAGGACATCGAAAGGAATCATCTTCAACTATTCTTGGTAGCCGTTGTTGTACGCGAATTCCACCAGTGGCAGGTAATCTTCCCACTTCTTAGGTTGATGCATTACATGCATTCTTAGCATGTCTTCTAATATTTGGTTCACTCTTTTTGTTTGTCCATCGGTTTGAGGATGATAGTGTAACACATATTTCTTTCTGAGTTGTTACGCTCTGATACCATACCATAATGCCCCCTTTCCATCAGTCGGGTAGGCGCTACTTCGCGGAATAACAATCTCATGCTTATATATATATATATAACATGCATTTAAAACAAGTTAAACACATTTAAACTCAGAGTGAGCATAAGAATTACTATTATTATAAATAATCAATGTCTTTAACATTAATTCATATGCATAGCGGAGTACATGATAATTATAAATACACAGACATGCAGAAAAGTAATTAAAACAACATCTGGTACTTATCTTTGAAACAGTGGTAATTCCACCAACCAGGTGCAGACCTCCCATGAACCTCCCAGCCTTAGACAACACTGCTCATCAAGCTCAGTAGTAGGTCACCCCTGAGCTGGGACTAAGCTCCACCCCCAAGGTGAGGAATCCTAGGATAGGATGAGATTACAAGGAAAACACACAGTCACAAGGAAGGAATTCTTTCCCAGGAACCACTCATACTCACCACCCCCAGAATCTCCTTCCCCACATGCCTGTTCCACCCCAGGAGTATACACCTTCTCTGTCACCTAGGCAGTCCTTCAACTACTAACCTCCCTTGCCTCGGGTTTCAGCAACAACCTAGACCGGAAGTCTCTGAGCTCTATGGCAGCTACAGGGTTCCTTCCAGGAGTTCTCTCCTTCCTCTGCGCACTCTCTCACGTGGAGAGAGTCGCTCACAGGTCCAACAACCTATTCTTCCAACTTAAATCACCTCTCTCACTTAGAGAGAGTGTTGTACAAATTGGCCAACAAGCCACATGCAGTCTAGCACTGCGTGGCCACAACAACCAACGTGGAAAATAGACTCGACGTTCCAACAATCTCAACAATGATAGGATGGTCTCACATTTATGGCTTTGGGACAAATATTCCACACATAGGCTCAATCTGTTCAGACAAAGGATGCCTCAGTTTTCTAGAAAGAAACACAAGCTATCTCCCCAGGTTTCATAATTGCATGCGGTCTCTTGCGGAGGTTGGACGGATTCACGCTTAGGCTATCAAGGGTCGAATGGTGGAGGATCCCCCCACCACGGCTCATCTCAGTCGTTTTATTTGCATGGGCTTGGGTTGACACTTGTCACCCATGAAACTACATGCCTTCCATTAGCATGCATTCCTCCCATCATTTGGAAGTCACATGTCATTCCAAAAGAACTTAGGATAAAAACATATAATTCACATGTTCTTTTGAAGTAATATTAAAATATTATTCCCAAGGACTTAATCCCCTAGGCTTAGCCCCCTAGGATCAACACTTAGTCCATTTTCCCACCTTCCATCCCCTAATTCGTTGCCCACTCTATGGAATCTTAGTCCCCCATCACTCATTCATCATGGTCGGTCTGCACGTGGCGGTGTTTATATTTTATTCTATTCCACATAAATACAGGTACAAAATCAGGATCTTGGCCTTCAGCACTTAGGCTATCTGGCCTAACAATCACATAAGTCCATTAGCTTATATAAAATCGGATCACCAACCTATAAAAAATATTTACAATTCATTTCATAAACAATATTTACAATAGGGCTCGGCCTTGGGGACATTACAATCCCCCTCCCCTTATTTCTGCACTATCCTCAGTGAAACTTTACACTGCGTCTGCAAGCTTTTCAAAATTTCCAAAAAGATGTGGGTACTCTACCCGCATAACATATTCATGATCCCATGTTGCATCCTCAGGACTATACCAGGTCCACTGGACCTTTACAATCTCTATGGCTTGATTCCGGAGTTGTTTACTTTTCTTGTCTAATATATGAACATGATGCACTTGCAGGACACCTTCTGGTTCCACCTGAATCACATTCCAATCTATAAAATGATTAGCATCAGGTATATATTTCTTAAGCAATGAAACATGAAACACATTATGTACAGTCATAGATGCAGGTAATGCAAGCATGTATGCAACTGGTCCAATCCTTTCTAGGATTTCAAAAGGTCCACAGTATCTTGCTGCCAACTTGGCACAACTTCCCAGCTTTAGGGAACTCCTGTTAGTTTTCACTTTTAGGAAAACATGATCACCCACTTTGAATTGTCGGTGGTTTATGTTCTTATCAGCATAACTTTTTTGTCTGTCCTGGGAAGCTTTCAAATTCTGTTTAATTCTTATCATTTGGTCTTCCATCTCTTTGAACAACTCTGGCCCAACTACTACTCTGTCAGCTGGGTTATCCCAACTCACTAGAGTGTTACACTTTCTTTCATAAAGTGCTTCAAATGGGCTCATCTTCAATGATGCATGATACCCATTATTGTAGGCGAATTCTACCAAATGCAGGTAGTCTTCCCATCTTGTTGGTTTGTCCATCACGTACATTCTCAGCATGTCCTCTATTACTCTTTTCACCCTTTTTGTCTGTCCATCAGACTCGGGATGATACGCTGTACTAAAATTCAGATTCGTTCTGAATCCTTTGAACAATCCTTTCCAGAAATTCGAGGTGAATTTCGGGTCCCTATCAGACACAATCGTTTTAGGAATTCCATGCAAGTGTGCCACTTCTTTTAAGAAGATATCAACAACATTTGTTTCCCTGTGAGTGGTTTTCAGTGGAATAAAATGGGCATCTTCTGTAAGCTTGTCCACCACAACCATGATCGAATCATGTTGCTTGCTTGTTTTGGGCAATCCTGTAATAAAATCCATGGTCACCACTTCCCACTTCCACTCAGGAATGGGCAAAGGCTGCAGCAACCCTATTGGGTGCCTATGCTCAGCCTTAACTTTCCGGCATTCCATACATCTGGCGATGTATTCGGTGATATCCCTCTTCAAACCCAGTACTCATTCTATAAGGATCCAGTGTCGATGTCTCTCTTCGGAGGTAGTCCAGGTACCTCCTGAAATACGTCCTTGAATTCTGTGAGTACCTCATGGTATCCAATTCTTGAGACTTCATCTCTGGATTCTTCCTCCATACGGGCTGCAAATAATTGACAGCCTTTCCTGTAACACTTCTTCAGCTGCATGGCTAAGATTTCTCTAACAACCACAGCTTTGGGAATTCCTTGGACTATTTTCCGATTTCCCTCCTCATCTAGGTATGTAAACCTCTTGTTATGACAGTCTAGGAGGGCATGGTGCTGGTCCACCAGTCCATCCCAATTAAGCAGTCATAAGAGCCTAAAGGTAGAACATTCAATTCATCCTTCGTGTTCAATCCATTCATGTCTATCAAACATGATTTAACCAATTCAGTGACCTTCCTCTTGGTTCCTTTAGCCAACTACACTAATGAGAACCTTTCATGTTTGCTTCTTGATAAATGAAAACTTTCCACCACCCTAGAATTTACATAACTATGGCTAGCCCCTGAGTCAATTAAAATAGTAAATGGTTAGTTGTTGATCATACCTTCCACTTCAATCATGTGCGATTGAAATTGAACTTTCTTGTTGTCCAGGGATGTGTATATCCTTGGCATTCTACTGCCCATATCCTCCATTGTTTTAGCTTGCTGAACATAGTGGATGGTTCTCGCTTTATCTTTTCTGTGGGGGCAGTCTCGGTACCTATGGTTTCCTTTACAGCCCCAACATTCCATAGGTGGAAGTCTGGGCATTTGTTCACCCACTTCAGCCTTCCTGGGCTCTCTAAAGGATGGCTGTCCCTGAGGACTGTTTCTGAAAAAGGGAGGTTTGTTTCCCTTCTGCCTCTGTTCCTTCTTAAACTTCCTCTGGTCATCCCAAGTCTTTTGAAAAGGAGGCTTTTCTCTTTGCTATTCATATAAGCATTTATCCCTTCTTATTGTTTCTTCCATAGTCTTAGGATCATCATATTGAATCTTGTCACCAATGGTAGGTGGCAGTCCACTCAGATACCTTGACAGCCTCATCTTTGATGAATGGAACATACTTCAATAGTTCCAAGAAACTTTGTTTGTATTCATCAATGGTCATGCTGCCTAGCTTGAGTTCCAAGAACTCCTTCATCTTTCTGTCATAATATCTTCTAGTCAGGTATTTCTTCTTGAAATATCCCTTGAACTCCTTCCAAGTGATATGTTTCTCTCTGATGTACTGCACCTGCATAAACCGATCCCACCACATGGATGATTTTCCCTTTAGTTGATACATCGCAATTCTTCCTTTTGCATGAGGGGAATAATTCTATGGTTGGAAATATTTCCTCATGCCTAGCAACCATGTTTCGTCATCTTCCTCCTTCTTATGTTCTCCATAGAACGTTGGAGGCTTGATCTTGTTCATCTCTCCTTTCAATTCATCCACTCCAGATATCCGGTGCTTTATGGTAGGGGACGGGCTTGAACTACTATGTGCCTCCCTATTGGAATGCTTTGGGGAGTGACGATGATGTCTTATACCACTCGTTGATCTTCTTCTCCTCTTAGGGGTTCTGACACTTATTTATCTTCTTTTCCTCTCAGGGGTCCTGTGACTCTCTGACTTGCTTGAGTCACTCCCCTTCTCCAATTTTATTTTCTATTCTTTCTAGTCTCTTCAACATTCTTAAGTTGAATTCACCCTGTTGATCCCTGACCCTCATGAGATTTTGGCTATCCACTCGGCAAGCCTGGGCATCTTTCTGCAATATTTCAATGAGTTTCATCATGTGTCCCTCCTTATCCATCTCTTTTTTGTGCCCATTAGAGTTTGATCCTTCGACTCCCAAGTTGACATCCCTTCCTACTTTTTTGTCCAGGCAATCTGTACCTTTTCCATTTCTATACTCAGCGTAGATTCATGGTTGATCTGACACTTGTTGAACTCTGCACACACAATTTGCAATCAACCGAATTTTGTCAGTCCCTTAAACCTTCAAGAAACTTACAACACTCATAAACCAACATGAGCAAGAAAAAGGTTTCGATTCCATTAAGTTTTATGAGCTCTGTTTGGCTCTGCAAATTTCAAGACTTCTGGTTTCGGGGTCTCGGTCTACGAGACTCTCATACTCGCTTTCGGGTGATAGCTCCCTCTTTCTCCCTACCCTCGTAACCAAAGCCACCTTTCACAACTTCACGATCTCGCGAGTTCGCGAGTCGAAGACCCTCGACTATTCTTCCTCCAAACGTTGATACCAGAGATGCGATACGGGTATGGATCCCTCCTCGCTAGCGCCTGCTACATATAACCATAGGCTAGGGCTAAGTGCTAGCACCTCTCGCAACTCACGAATTTTCGAGTTGGAGTGTTGAGCCCTCATGCTCCTCCTTTGCGAATTTTGAAATCTCGATTTACTTTACCCTCCAGGCCTACATAGCACAACTATCTCCACATCTACAGTGGCAAGTGGCACCCTCAGGAGGGTCCACGTTATCTATAGTGATGTCATCAGGTCCCACCATGCTCACCTTTCTTTTGTCCCACTGGCAAGTGGCACGCACCCCTGTGTCCACATCCATACCAAGTGAAATCCAACGATTATACCTTTCTTAGATCTATGGCGCAGATCCTTTTGGTGTTTTGGGGTTTCAGGCATCGGGAGTTTGTGCTTCCACCCTCTCGAACTTCCATTTTTCGAAATCTTGAAATTACTATCTACCCCTCCACTTGATCCAACGGTCAAGTTCCTATCTTACGATCTATGGTGTAGATCGTTTTGGAATTTCATGTTTCACTATTTCACGACTTGTGAAAACAAGGTTCCTCCCTTTTGGTTTCCCAGGTGCCGAAACACCGTCTGAAAGCCACGTGTTTCCCTCGATGGATTGTCCCGACGAATTCAGGGTTTTGTGTATCGTGATTTCCACGTTCCTGTGCAACTCCAAAGGTTTTTTAAACCCTGCGCACATTTTCTAGATATGACGGTCTCGAGGGTTCTCCTTTTTCCCCGAATAGATCCTATGGATCCAACACTTATGGTGTGGAGTCCTCTCTCCCTGTGGCCATATACCACTTTGGCTATGGTTTCATAACACCGCTACACCTCCTGAGCTTTGTAAGCATGGTCAAGTAATCTCCTTGGCACTCAGGAGCACTCAAAGGCCCGAAATTGGTCCTCTAGACACAATTTCTCCTCAAGCCCTCGGTCCAAAGACAACTCAACTGGCCTATCTAGGATCAACGTTGAAACCTTGGCTCTGATACTAAACTGTAACACATCTTTCTTTCTGAGTTGTAACGCTCTGATACCATACCATAACACCCCCTTTCCATCAGCCGGGAAGGTGCTACTTCATGGAATAACAATCTCATGCTTACTTATATATATATATATATATATGACATGCATTTAAAACAGGTTAAACAGATTTAAACTCAGAGTGAGCATAAGAATTACTGTTATTATAAATAATCAATGGCTTTAACATTAATTCATATGCATAGCGGAGTACATGATAATTATAAATACACAGACATGCAGAAAAGTAATTAAAACAACATCTGGTACTTATCTTTGAAACAATGGTAATTCCACCAACCAAGTGCAGGCCTCCCACAAACCTCCCAGCCTTAGACCGCGCTGCTCATCAAACTCAGCAGTAGGTCACCCCTGAGTTGGGACTAAGCTCCACCCCCAAGGCGAGGAATCCTAGGCTAGGCTGACGTTACAAGGAAAACACACAGTCACAAGGTATTAATTCTCTCCCAGGAACCACTCATACTCACTGCCCCCAGACTCTCCTTCCCCACATGCCTGTTCCACCCCAAGAGTATACACCTTCTCTGTCACCTAGACAATCCTTCGGCTACTAACCTCCCTTACCTTGGGTTTCAGCAACAGACCGGACTGGAAGTCTCCGAGCTCTGTGGAAGCTACAGGGTTCCTTCTAGGAGTTCTCTCCTTCCTCTGCGCACTCTCTCACTTGGAGAGAGTCGCTCACAGGTCCAACAACCTATTCTTCCAACTTAAATCACCTCTCTCACTTGGAGAGAGTGTTGTACAAACTGGCCAACAAGCCACACGCAGTCCAACACTCCGTGGCCACAAAAACCGACAGGGAAAATAGACACGGTGTTACAACAGGCTCAACAATGACATGATGGTCTCATGGTTATGGCTTTAGGACAGAGATTCAACACACAGGCTCAATCTGTTCAGACAGAGGATGTATCGGTTTTCCAGAAAGAAACACAGGCTATCTCCCCTAATTTCAGAATTGCACGTGGTCTCTTGCAGAGGTCGGACGGGTTCACGCTCAGGCTTTCGAGGGTCGAATGGTGGAGGATCCCCCCACCACGGCTCATCTCAACCGTTTTATTTGCATGGGCTTGGGTTGACACTTGTCACCCATGAAACTGCATGCCTTCCATCAGTGTGTTTTCCTCCCATCATTTGGAAGTCACATATCATTCCAAAAGAACTTAGGATAAAAACATATAATTCACATGGTCTTTTGGAGTAATAATAAAATATTATTCCCAAGGACTTAAGCCCCTAGGCTCAACACTTAGTCCCTTTTCCCATCTTCCATCCCCTAATCCCTTGCCCACTATGTGGAATCTTAGTCCCCCTTCACTCATTCATCTTGGTCAGTCTGCACACAGCGGTGTTGATATTTTATTTTGTTCTGCATAAATACAGGTACAAAATCAGGCTCTTGGCCTTCAACACTTAGGCTCTCTGGCCTAACAATCACATAATCCCATTATCTTATATAAAATCGGCTCACCAGCCTATAAAACATATTTACAATTCATTTCATAAACAAGATTTATAATAGGGCTCGGCCTTGGGGACATTACAAATAGGCTGTGCTAAACAACAATTTGGTCTCTAGACCAACCATCAGGGATTTCCAAAAGTTGGAAGTAAATTTTGTGTCTCTTTCAGACACAATCTCTTTAGGCATACCATGTAGTCTAAATATCTCCTTCATGAATACGTTGGCGATGTCTATTTCCTTGCAAGTCGACTTGACAGGGATAAAATGAGTGGACTTGCTCAATTTATCCACCACTACCATGATGGCGTCATTATGTTTGGTCGAGGTTGGTAATCCTGTGATGAAATCCATGGAGATGGTTTCCCATTTCCATTCTAGGATTGGTGGATGTTGTAATAATTCTATTGGGTGTCATTGTTCTTCTTTAACCTGTTGGCATTCTAGGCACTTAGCTAAATAGTTAGCTATGTCTTCCTTTAACCCATGCCAATAAAATTGTTTCCTAGTGGCCGTGATCATCTTTTGATATCCTGGGTGACCAGTATATGGTCTTTTATGTAGTTCATTCATTATGAACCTCTTCAAGTCATCACAATCTGGGATATACAATCTATTTTTGTAAGTTAGCAGACCTCCATCTATCATTTGGTAGCTGTTACACATTATTTTCATCATCCCTATGATCGTTAATGATGTAAACCTATCTATTTATTTTAGAGGGGTCACAGTGGCCTGAGTTCCTGAAGAGAGAAGGAAGAAGAACTTTTCCTGAGAAAAGAAATGGCATTTTCCTATGCAAAAACCTTATAAAAAAGGAAGTTCGCA
>JZKD02S1006166.1:106541-142683 GCA_000966675.3 Picea glauca
ATACTTTCTCATTTGAAGGGTTGATATTCATCTCACTGAGACAGGTTTTTGGATCCCTTGAAGGGTTATCCTTCTTCCTTCTTCACTTACACATTCTAAGGTTTTATGGTAACAGGCCAATATGGCTTTATATGTGGCTAGCCATTCCATACCAATCAACAGATCATACGATCCTAGGGGTAATATGTTAAGGGTTGCTTGGGTGGGGAATTCACCCATAGTGAATTTACAAGATGGTATGACCTCTGCTACCTTTCTTTTGGTGCCAGTGGCTAACTGTACCAACCATGGCTTGGCATGTTTATGTGGATGTAATTTACACTTATCAACAGCCTTAGGAGATATATAACTCAAATTTGAACCAAGGTCAATTAGAATAGACACTAGATGGTTGGTGATCATACCTTCCATATCCACCACTGAAGCTTGGTGGTCATCTTGTTTATTATCCAAGGTTTCATAAATTTGCAGCACGCTCCTGGCCACGTCATTGACGGTGATAGCTTCTTGAATGTTGTAAATTATCTGACTGTTCTATTGTTGGTGCGGGTAGTCCCTCAGTAGATGTTCTTCTCCACAACCCCAACATTTCAAGGGTTCTTTCTTCGGGTTATCAATCTTTACTAGGGTAGATACAAAAGGTTTATTTCTTCTCTGGGATGGGAAATTTTGCTGGTGTACACTTCGGGTTGGGAAGCTCATCCTTGAGTCCTTTTTATAGTTTTTAAATCTTGGGTATTTAAACCCCTTTTTCTGGAATCCCGAACTATTCTTCTGGTTCAAGCCTTCACGAGGTTCTGTATGATGCCCAAGCTATTCATAACAATATCTTGCCTTTTGGATAGTACTTCTAAGGTCTTTGGCTCATCAAACTCAATCCTATTCTGATAGTCCTTAGGTAGTCCAATGATGAATCGTTGCACCTTTTCCTTTTCTTATTTTATATAGGGTACGTACCTCAACAATTCGAGGAATCTGCTAACATATTCCTCTATGGTGCGTTGCCCCAGCTTGAGTTCATAGAATTCTTTAGTCTTTTCATCGAAATATTTTTCCGACAGATACTTCTTCCTGAAGTATTTATCAAACCATTCCCAAGATAGGTCTTCTTCCTTAATCCCTTTTGCATTCTTAAGGTCTTCCCACCAAATGGAAGCCTTCCCATTCAGGTTGAAAGTGGCTACTCGGGCCTTCAAATTTTCCGAGAAGTCATGGACACTGAAATACTTCTTTAGTCCAAGCAGTGAGGCCTCCACTTCCACTCCCTTCTTTATTTCACCGTCGAAAGAGGGTGGTTTGGCCTTCTTGAATTCTTCGAGATTATGATTTTTGGAATGATTTCGCTTATTTCGTTTTCTTCAGGAATAAGAACTAGTTATGGTACTAGAAGATCCCTCTTAGTCGCTAGTTTCCTTTCCATAGGAATCGTCCGACGCTTGTCCCTTATCTCTGGGGTGAACCTTTCTTGAGGTGCTCCTCCCAGTGTGGCCACTTAAAATACCACGTTTCCGTATCCCAGGTGGGATTTGACTTCTCTTTGTCTGTCGTTGGTCCACGTGACTATTGTCAGGTCCATGCTGCAATTGTCTTTGCATGTTAGATAAGCTCTGCAGCAAGACTACATTAATTTCCATTTTTTTCTCTTGCTCTTTTATCAACTTCTCGTTGTCGGCCTTGCAGATCTATAGTTCGACCATGAGGCTTCTCACAGTCTCATCTAGATATGGAGGGGTCTCTACCGCTCTCCTTTTGTCAGACTCTTCGTCTCTATTGTGGGAGCCATCTCCCAGTTCGTAGTGTGTCACCATTCTATGCATCTACAGTTTCCAACGGTTGATCGTCTGCTTATTGTGCAAGAAAAACACTTGTTGTTAGTCAACATTATATTCATTCACAATCAATGCATAATTCATATTTTTCAAATGCACACACACAATAGGAATTTTCATTCTTAACTTTGGCTTTTGATAAGGGGGGTTAGGATAGAGACTTACTCCTTTTAAGAGTACTTCAGATGGATTTCTTACGCAACTCGTCCATGAGCCCAAGCAGGCCAAGTGTTGTAACCATGCTTTGATACCAATTTGTCACACACCTGCTACGACAAATAAGATTTTATTTTTCTTTTTGTGTTTTCCTCGAGGATCAGAATCCCTGAATTTCTATGGGGCCTAGCATAGACCTTTCCCACCCTTAACCTCCCCCAAGTGATAGTTGGCTATGACCACAGGCCTTACAAAAAGGGTTCTTCCGGATTTTGCGATTCGGGGAATCGCGATGCAAGCATTCCCTTGTTCTCTGTCTTTCGAAATGCCAAAACCCAAAAGAGTCTAACAGATCCTTAGCTCCTCCCTTGGTTTTCTTGTCATACAACTGATCCTATGACCTAGTGCTAATCCTCTAAATTCTTTTGGGGTTTCGTGATTCGGAGAATCGTGACGCAAGAATTCCTCCTTTCCCTTTCGAATCCCTGGAACTCGAAAGCCTGGTGTCATCCAGATCTATAGTCTAGATCATCGACTTGATCAACGACCTAGATTAAATCCTGACATTCTACCTTTCGGGATTCAGGTGAGGTCTTCATTCCTATTTCTCTAATGTCCAGAACCCTAGTGGCTTTAGATATTCACCACGTGTCCCTACAATGGGCGGTCCATATTTCTTTCAGGACTCCCCCTTCATACCACCAGACCCTGTCTGATGACCTAAGGCTCATTCACAGAGCGCCTCGGGGTTTCGCGTACCGGGATTTCGCAACATGCGAAGACAAGGGTTCATACCCTTGGGTTTTTCGGGTTTCGAAACACCGAAACCCATTCAAACATCACCGATTTGGGATATCGCATACTGGGATTTTTCATATCGGGATTTCATAACATGCAAGGACAAGGGTTCATACCCTTTGGTTTCCCAGGTACCGAAATGCCAAAACCCATTCACACTTCATCGATTCAGGATATCGCATATCAGGATTTCGCAACATGCGAAGACAAAGGTTCATACCATTGGGTTTCCTGGGAGCCAAAACTCCGAAGCCCATTTACACTAAGCTCTTTTTGGGGTTCCGTATGTCAGGATTTCGTGATGTGCGAAGATGAGGGGTCTCACACCTGGGCTTCCCCGGAGCTGAAACTCCGAAGCCCATTTACACTAAGCTCTTTTCGGGGTTCCGCATGTTGGGATTTTTCTATGTGCGAGGACGAGGGGTCTCGCACCTGGGTTTCTCGGGAGCCAAAACTCCGAAGCCTATTTACTTCACGATAAGGGAAAGGTAAACTCGCGGATTTACTACAATGGTAGTCTTTTCAAGGGACTCACTCCGACTCTGGAATGAGAGGGAACTTTTTCGAAAAATGTGCCTTCGGGAGGATGAACCAGGGCATAGCACGAGTCAAGTTAGATGGGTCAATCCTTAGGGGAATGGACTCGTATCCTAAACTCATACATTATATACATTAAACGATTTGTAGTTATATCAATATGAGCATGCATCCATTATTTCCAATCAAAACACAAGGAAAACACTTCTATACAGAAACTATTTACGAGCATATAAAAAGAGCATGCGATCATGACATTTAATTCCAAATGCAAGACATAACACTTATCATAAATTATGGACATGATGTGAATGTTGAGAGGGGTGCTCGTTTCCACCCAACCGTAGGCTCAGTGACTCCAAACGGATTTACCACTAGTCACCCCCGAGCTAGACCATGATGCTTGAGATTCAATATCCTACTTCCAGCTCAACGGAAGTCACGAACGAAGGTTACTCTCCTTCTCCTCTGTTCAGGACTCCCTGTATTTCCAAATCTCCTCCAGTTTTCTTCCGTGATCCCTGTCACGCACGTTCTGTATTCTCTCCCTTACCACACTTCCTCTCTTGCCCTTTTTCTGCAAGATCGTATGTGGCGTAAATTTCCCCATCCGCAGTCAGGTCTGGGAGCTATTACAGATGGGTGGTTCACCCCCATCCCCTCATTAACTCTTAAGGAGCCTCCCCACCTACCAATCTGACGGGAAATCCATTCCAGGGTCAGAGAGTTTCTTTGATATTTGAGTAAGTAAAAACCAGTACAGTACTGGCTCGGTGGAAGTTACACAACCATTCCAGGTCCTTTCCACCACCTCTCATTAGCCATCGTGGTCTCTTTTAGCACATCCCCCCTCCCAGCAGTCATGCAACACATAATCATAACATAATTTACATTCATTAATATTTTATACAAAGGTCCGTCAAATCAAACATTCACATCTTTGAGTTTGTCATAGTTCTTGGCCAATATAGTTATTTTTACAGGCTGGGGGAAACAAGGTGTTATATTTATTGAGTGCTTCTTTAATAGATTCAAAGGAATCTTGGGAATGTTGGTCCCACTGAAAGGGGATGTCACGCCATAGTAAGCATAAGAAGTGATGGGCGTGGATAACATAGTTGGGAACAAAGCATCATAGAAAATTAGCTTTACTTTGGAGGCTTTGTAGTTGGAATAAGTTCTTGGGGGGAGGAATCTCATTAATGGTCTAGAATTTGAGGCGGTCCATAGTGATTCCTCGTTGGGAAACGATGAAGCCAAATACGCATCTGTCAGTGATGAAGAAGACACATTTAATAGGGTTTAGTCAAATATTGTATCTATGGAAGCGTTGAAAGACAAGATGTAAATCCTCTATGTGTTGGGAGTGCTTCTTGGAGTGAGCAGTGAGGTCATCCAAGTAAGAAAGGATAATATGGGAAAGATCGTGAAATGCATATGTCATGGCTTGTTGGAAGGTATCACCCATGGGTTTTATTCCAAATGGAGTAATCCAGTATGAGAAGGTTCCCCATGGTGTTGTGAATTCTATTTTGTATTGGTCAGCATGATGAATTTGAATTTGGTTATAGTCGAAGAACCTGTCCATGAGTGAAAGGACTTTGTGACCAGCACAATCATCGATAACTTTATCAATGAAGGGGGATGGAAAGTTTTCTTTCGAACAAACTTTATTGAGATCATGAAAATCAGTGTAGACCATAATGGTTCCTTGTTGTTTGTTGATGAGGACGAGTTTTGAGACCCAAGATGTGTATGTGATAGGGTAGATGAAGCCAACGACACAACTTATCAATTTCAGTTTTGATAGCCATGTAATTAGAAGGGTGAAGGGGATATTGATTTTGACAAACAAGGGTGACATCGGGCCATGTGTCAATACAGTGTTAAAAAATGACAGGATCTAATCCAAGCATTTATGTGTAAGACCATGCGAAAATATCCCAGAATTCCTGAAAGAGAGATTTGTAGACTATGATTTCTTCGAGAGAGCATGCATCACCAAGAGTGATTTATTAGACGATGTTGGGTTTGATAGAGATGTTGATATTAATTGTAGGGGAGATTTTTTCTATGTTCCCTTTTTCAAAGGAATCAGGTGCAGGGATTGGATTTTTGAACCAATCAACATGACTAGGGGTAATACAATATTTGGATTCAATCGCACAGACTTGAGATTTTGGGTGTCATTGAAATGTTATGTGAGCTAAGAAGAAGGATCAATGGTGAAATGAATGCCAGGGACAATCTGGTGTTGTCATGGCCTCTAAAATGTCTTCATTTTATTGAAAAATGAACGAGTGTAATGGGTTGATAACGGTTTGAGTAGAATATAGAGACAAGGTGATGGCTCTAGTGATATTTGGGTTAGTAATGAGGGGGTCGTCTATGGAAGGTATATGAGATGAGGGTGCGTGATCACTAGTTCTGACCGAGGTGGGTATACTTAAGGGAGAAGGTGATGAGGTTTCACTAGATGACATGAACCAAATATCCATATAATTTTATGGGGTATGGAAGGTTGGAGGAGGAAGAATCTCATGAATGGGAATTATAGGAGAATTCAATGGATTCAGGGTAAAGTATTCAGATGGTGGTAGTATGGGGATATCTAGTGGGGTCAAAGGTAAGGTTTCTAGCCTTACTATGGGTATGGTATGTCCTCCATGTGGAGATATTGTCAAGGTTGGTACAGTGGAAAGTGATGTTGGTGTGTGGACATGCGGTAATGTGGTTGTATGTCAAGTTCAGGAAGAGATAATGAGAGGAAACCTATATGTGAAATGGTCTTGTTGTTCACATAATGCGCAAGGAAATCACATTCATTCGTTTACTAACGTGGAAATATAATGAATGTAAGTAACATTTGTGATGGTGGGGAGTGCCTTTGTGGGCGCAGGTAATGTATTTTGATGCATTGTCGCTAGTGTTTATTAAAATTTAGGGAGATTTGGGAAGTTGTGAGTGTAATTGTCGTATTGTGAGTAGATGGTGCAAGCATGTTTGGTTCGGAGACCATTTTGTTTGGAAGAAGAAGGTTTTGTGGTTGTAGGTGTGGTGGCCATAGTAGGTAGTAATGGTGTTTTTTTGGGAAGTGGAATAAGATTCAGTAACTCTGGAAAAGTGGGGAAGAGATTTGTTGGGTGGCCAACCATAGTCAAATATGGTCAACCATAGCCAAACATGGTTAACCATAGAAAACCATGGTCAAACATGACCAACCTATAGACAACCATGGTCAACCAATTTCAACCATAGTCAAACATAGTCAACCACATGCAAATGTTTTAATATATAGTTAACCATATTCAACCATAGTCAAGTATTGTTAACCATAGTGAAACATGATCAACCAAGTTCAAATAAGGTCAACCAAAGTTAACCATGGTTAAATATGAACACCCTTGGTTGAACATGTTGAACCATAGTCAAATATGGTCAATCATTCTCAACCATAGTCAACCATGGTCATCCATTTCCAATCATAATCAATCATAGTCATGTTGGGTAGGTGTTATACTCTTTGCATGTGTGTGGGTGGGTGTGTCATATTTGATGAATGCGTATGTCAATCTCATCACCTATCGCTCTTTGTGGGCATGTGCATCGAGCGATACTCAAGGGGGGTCTAAAGGGGGGATAGGATTCACCCCCTTGGTTCCATGAAGGATTCAGGGTATCACCCTAAATTTGGTTATTGGTGGTTTTCACTATTTTAGCGTTTTTTGCTATTTGTAGCGATTTTCTAAATTAATCCTGGATTAATGGATTAAGGTTTTGGTAGCCGCGGAATACCTAAAATATTGTGTATATTGTATTTTGAATGGTAAAATTAATACAATGAAGAGTTTAGAGGTGCGACACCAAAGAAGGATGGTTTTATCCCGGTTAAGGGTTCCTAGAATAAATCTTTGTGTATTATGTGTATGGGCCATTTATTAATTTTATTTTTCTTAAGAATCCATATGAATTTATTTACTTCATAGGTTTAAAACTTAAATTTGGTATTAGAGCATGTTTTTGGCTTTAGGGGGACACCTTTCTTGTTGAAGGCTGGCTTGGTCTTAATAAATCAAGTTTATCTTGGGTATGTGATAGACCTAGGTTCAGTGGGATAATTGCAATGGTGATTCATATGTTGAAAGACAATGTTGAGCAATTATAAAATTGATATTGAGAAGTTCAACGGTCAAAAATTTGAGCTATGGAAGCTCAAGATGGAGGACCTTCTTGTATACAAAGAACAATGGATCATTGTGGATCCTGGTACATAACCTACTGGTTTACAAACTACTAGTACTCAATCTACTGGTATGTCAAAAGAAGAATGGGAGAAGCTATATAGAAGAGCAAGGAGTATTATTTGAATATGCCTATAAGATTCAGTGTTACTGAATGTGTCAGGAGAATCTAAATCCAAGGAACTATGGGAAAAATTGGGAAATTTGTATCAGTCAAATTCCCTAGTAAAAAAATAGTTTGTTAGGAAAATTTTGTATCATGTTACAATGGAATATGGAAATTCTGTGACATAGCATCTAAATTCCTTAAATACTCTAGTAATTCAACTTGTCTTTGTTAATATTATGCTTTTAGAAGAAGATAAGTGTATTGATTTTTTATGTTCTTTTCCAGACTCCTAGGATAATCTGCTTCTAGAAACAGGTTGTGCCACACAATCTTCATTGAAGTATGAGGATGTAGTTTCATCCTGGTTATCAGAAGAGATGAGGTGGAAAATAATGGATAGTAATAACACAGATTCTTTATCTATAAGATGTCATCCCCAAGATAGGAATAAAATTAAGTCTTCGGGGGGGGGATATAAATCTAAAGGTATATCTAAATCCTCAAGAAAATATTTGAGGAAATGTTGGAAGTGTGGTAAAGATGAGAATTATAAGAAATATGGGAGTTCTAAGAATGTTGATAAAGCAAATGGATCTGATGACGCCTCTTCCACAGAGGTGAAAACCTCCATAGAATAAGGAGGTGATTTTTACGTGGAATATACAGGTACACATACATATTGTGATGTATGGTTGATCGACTCAGGTGAATCCTTTCATATGATTCCTCATAGGGAGTGGTTTAGTGAATATGAAAAGTATGATAGTGGTGAGGTATTACTAGGAGGTAAAGTGGAGAAATACAAAGCTTGATTAGTAGAAAAAGGTTATTCCCGAGTAGAGGGAATTGACTTTGGTGAATTTTTTTTTTATCTTGTTGTCAAGTTAAATTATATTATATTTCTTTTATTTGTTGTTGCTTTTGATTTTGAAGTAGAACAAATGGATGTGAAAACAACATTACTACATGGGGATCTGGAAGAAGAAATATACATGAAGAATCCAAAAGGATTTGCAGTGAAGGGAAATAAAAGGTTTCTTTGTAAGTTAAAGAAGTCACTATATGTTCTGAAGAAATCACCTAGGATGTGGTACCAAAAGTTTGACACATACATCCTTAGACTGGGATTGGTAAGAAGAATGGATAATCATTGTGTATATTCCAAGCATGTCGGTAATCACTTCATTTATGTAGTGTTTTATGTTGATTACATGTTGTGGGTAGGAAATAATATGGATGTTATTAAGGAGGTGGAATCATAACTATCCTCCAAATTTTACATGAAGGATCTCAATGCTACTAACTTCATTACAGGAATGGAGATTAAAAGAGACCGTGCAAATAGGAAACTCTAGTTGAATCGGAGAAAATATGTTGAGATGATATTACATAGGTTTAATATGTAGGAAAGTAAATCGATGAAGGTTCCTATTCCTGTAGGTGTAAATTTATTTGTAGATCAACTTCCTAAGACACAGTAAAAAGAAGAGGATATGTCCCATGTTCCATATGCTAGTGCGGTTGGCCATTTTATGTATGCAATGACCTGTACTAGACCAGAAATTGCACATGTAGTGGGAGTTTTAGCAAGTATATGTCAAAACCAAGGAAGCAGAATTGGACAATAGTAAAGAGGGTTTTGAAGTATTTGTGTGTCATTTCCAATTATGGATTGTGCTACTAAGGAAGAACAAGATTGGAAGAGTGTTGGACATACTAGGGTTTTTTATGCATACTAGGATGGAGATCTGGATCATAGAAGATATATAGGTGAGTATGTGTTTAACCTATTTAGAGGTGCATTCAGATGGATGAGGAAAATACAAGATGCAGTGGTACTCTCAACTACAGAAGATGAATACATGGCAACCATGCATGCAAGTAAGGAAGGGATATGGTTACATCTAGTTTGTTTAGGTATTGGGTTGGTACAACAATGAGTAATATTAGATTGTGATATCCAGCGTGCAATATTCCTATCAAAGAACCCAACATATCATTCAAATACAAAACATATTGATGTCTAGTATCACTTTGTGTGAGACATGGTTGAGGCTACAATAGTACTGGAAATAGTTTGATTGGCACCTGTGAAAGGATCAAGTACAGCAAAAGAAGGCATAAAAAAGGAAGCACAGACTGTCGTATCAACATAGTTGACAACAGAGAAGAGAGTGATCAAGATCCCAATAGAAACAGTCGGGTTACCCAATCCTGAGGTACAAGAGAAGCTACAAGGACTAATTCACATGGACCTATTCATCTCACAGATGCCAATGGAATTATTATAGGGTTTTTCACACAAGTATCATGTAGAAACTACGTATTCTAAGAGATACCGCAACCAGTGAATTGGATAAAGTAAAAGTTGAGAATGTGTAACTCTAGAAGAAATATACCACTACGCTATAGGAAAAGTGCGTGGTAGAACAACGAGTGGAACTCATAGAAAAGGAGAAGAGTCAAGAAGAGAGACAGGCAGAGAAATCCAGGATAGAAAAGAGTGAAGGCGCAGAAGGGAAGGTTGAGAAACCCTTAAATGACAAAGTCGAGACTGAAGCAAAGGCCTCTAAAGCCTTGAAGGAGAAGGCGAAAGCTGAAGAAACGGTGCAGAAAGTACATGAATCAATCCAAAAATTATATAAGGAGGTCCCATAAGTACCGATGGTGGTAAAAACCACGGTAGAGGAACATGTAGTAAATATTAGCGAGGTTATAAAAGGACTTCACACTAATATCAGGGAGTTGGAAGTGCACACAACCCCAGGGATGCCACCGGAAGAGAGAGCACAAATGGAACAGACTATGCAAACATTAGTGGAAAAGATAAAAAAAACTTGGAATAGGAATGCATACAAATGTCTTGATCCAAGTGGATATTGGTGGCCACCCACCTATTCCATATTGGTGGATAATAATTATTCTTTTTCATTTCCATAATACTATTTTTCATTCATTTAAACATATTTTTTAAACTAGACCATCTTATCCTTTTTCATCACCACACTATCATACTGTATTATTCATTTTTAAATTGTTTCAAATGTAAAATAAAAATAAGTATATTGGGAGTAAATATATTATTGAGATAATAATTCAAAATGAAGATAATGAAGTGTCTCTTAAGATATATAATTTTGTTTTATTAGGTTATCAAAATGATGAAAGTTTCAAAATTTATGAGGTAGATGTTTACATTATTGATACATTCCATCCATGGAAACTAAGAAAGAATGAAATATCAATTATTGAGTACTTTTTTTCCAACTGGAAAAAAACTTAGCCAGATAATAACAACCTCAACTATTCTTGGAATTTGAAAAAAACTTATGTCCAAATCAGCTCGCGGGATGAAGGGAGTAAAAACATCCCTATTCAAAAACTAATCAACAACTTTCCACAAACAATTTTCAAAATCTGTAACCAAAATTTGCTTAAACCTTTTCTATATGGTTTTGTAGACCAATAAAGTAAACATATACAAGCTAATATAGATTCAGAAATAGAGAAGGACCCTCATTTCCTTCTACCCATTGATTATAATTTATTTTCCCTTCTTGCATATGGATAACCTTATTGGATAGTATATTTTCCTCCTTATTCTGTTCCCGATAAATGTGAGAGAATATGATAGTACTGAAGGATTTAGTGAGCTCTCTAATTATGTCCTTCCATCCCACTAAGGATATTACCTGCAATTTCCCTCTATAATTCAACCAGTCAATAACTATTTTAGAGTCTCTGAAGACCTAGAGGGCATCAATATTCAACTGAGCTGCTAGGTTAAGGGTAGCCCAAACACCTAGTAATGTTTCCCTAGTGTTGGTACCTAGGCCACAATTTAAAGTTCATTTGTAAACAGTTTTTTCATTGATCCTTATCAATCCCTCTGCCCCGCTCTGATGTCCATTTGAGAGTGCTAATCCATCAAACCAACCAATTGTAGTCAATCCTTGGAGTTGTATCTATATATTTCTGGATATGGCCACTTTCTGAGAATCTGTAAAGTTATCATCTTTTCCTAGTGATTTATATACAACTGAATAGATAGAAGGGTTCCCATTTTCAAATAATTTCTTATTACGTTCTAGCCATACAAAGAAACTAATAAGAGAGAAAGAGTAATGTATTTTCTCTCCTTTTTTACCTAGCTATCATAACAAGCAGTTAAAGTGATTCCTTCCCAATCATTTTTTATATTAATCCCTCCTTTTATCCTATTCCATATTTGTTGAGAGAAGTTAAAATTGACCAACAGATTCAACAGTGTCTCTGATTCCCTTGAACATAAATGGAAAATACTTGGACCTTCCCAACCTTTTCGTTGCAAATTATCCCATGTAAGTATTTTATTTTCGATAGATAACCAAGTAAAAATTCTAATTTTTAGAGCAATGTCCCAGGACCACAGGTATCTCCTCCAGCCACCAATAGACTACTGCCAAATGTTTTTTTCTATGGCACTATAAACATTTTTTACTGATAGAATACCTGACTTATCTCCCTCAGTCCACTTAATCTCATCATATTTATTTTGTAGTTGTACCCTCGAGCCAGTTAAATAAATACAATAGAAGTCCCATTCCTTTGCCAATTCTCGAATGAGTCCGAGCTCAACACTATTTTTTCAATGAGGAGTTATAATCCCTGGCATGTTAATACCTATAGCCTGATAGATGTAGCTTATGTTTTTGTGCTTTAAGACTGTTAAGAGTTCTCAAGAGAGTAAAGAGGAATTAACCAGTCCCAGAATCAAATATTTACTAAGTTTCTAGACCCATGACTCCAACTCAACCAATGAGTAATCACATGTAAATACTTTAATAAATTTTTCGAGGTCTGAGAAGCGTAGATCAATCTATTTGAATCTGTTCTGAACCAGGTAGAGACCGAGCAATATGGACGATATTTTTCTTTGATTACCCTATTCCAAATACCATCCTTCATCAAAACTCCTCATAGAGAGTTAGATGCCAACACTATAATAAAAAGAAAATATTTCTTAATCCCCAACATCCCAAGAGCTTAGGCTTGGAAATAATTTCCCAGCTACACAGATGTAAATGTTGTTTTTCTCTACATCCCGACCAAAGAAAGTTGAAAATTAACTATCTAGTCTTATTGAGCATAGAGACTGGTATGGAAGCCAGTTCCATCCAATATACAGGTTGAATTTGAATTACTGCTTTGATAAGAATGAAGCGACCTCAAAGAGATATCCATCTCTTACACCAATGTCCGATCCTTTTTTCAAATTTGCTATTAGCCATCTCCATTCTATAACCTTGTATTTTTCATCTTTTAGGAAGTATTCGGGATATCAGAAACCATCCGAGAGATCAACAAATTTGTAGGGAAAGGCTTCTTTAAAATTTTCTAATATCTCCCCTTCAATTCCAAAATAATGAAAGTTTGACTTTGTCATGTTTACCTTCATACCCGATGCACTGCAAAAGATTTTTAGAAGGTCATTTATCTCCTTCCATTCCTGTATTAAGGACTTTGTCATGATAAGGACATTGTCCACAAAAAATATATGGAGTATATTAACAATCCTGAAGACCTTCACCCCCGACAACTCTTCAACCTATCCTTTCTTTAGCAATAGACTAATTCCTTCCATTACTAAAATAAACAACAAAGGAAATAAAGGGCATCCTTTTCTCAATCCTCTACCAGTATGAAAAAATGGAGAAGTCTCCCCATTTATTAGGACTGCAAAAGAAACACTGATCACACAACTCATTATCCAATTCGTAGTTGTAAGACTAAAACCTGTTTGAAGAAGCGTCAATCTTAAAAAGCCTCAATTTATACAATCATAGGCTTTCTTTAGGTCCATCCTCAAGATTAATGCCTTCAAAATTTCCATCTTAATACTATGCAAACATTCATGAGTCGTGCCAATGGCATCCATAATCTGTCTACCTTTTAAAAACCCCAATTGTTCACCCGATAGAGTCCACGAAAGTATAGGTTTTAACCTATTTGCAATAATCTTTGCTATAAGTTTATAACACATATTACAAAGAGCTATAGGTCTATAGTCACCAAATGTAGAAGGATTATTTACTTTTGGTATTAGTGCTAGAAAATTTGATTTTAAATAGATTATCACCTCTCCTCTCTTCCTAGAATCCTCCACCACTTCCAATAGTTCATCCCCTACCAAGTCAAAAAAGTGAGTGAAGAAATCGAACATCTAACCATCAGGCCCCATGCTTTTGTATTTTGAAAATAACTTGAGTACTTCCCATAATTGCATCTTTGTACATGGTCTATCAAGAAGTAAATATTCATCCTCAAAGACTAAAAGAGGATAAAATATGGTTGTGTAGACTTGATCAACAATACAAGAGTGTTCCACTTCCTCAAAAAAAAATTATAGTGTCTGATTGCCTCTTTTTTGAGGGAAACTTGTACAAAATGGACTTGCCCATTCTCCTCCAACACTTCCCAGATATGTTTACTATTCCTTCTAGAACTTACAAAGTGATGAAAAAATTTAGTATTTTTATCTCCACCTTTTATCCAAATGGCTCTGCTCCATTGTCTCCACAATTCTTCTTCAAACAAGAGAATTTAATTTCTCCCTTCCTCTAAGATATTTATGTGGCTATATATTCCTAGTCTCCTCAACTCCCTCAATGCCTCCTGATATGAGACATGTAGATCCTCCTCCAATTTTTCTAATCTTATAAGCTTCTACTTTCTTTTCTCTTTTTCCCAAGCTCTAATGTGTAGTTTTAAAATTTTTAATTTCCACACTAATATTCGTTGTACCCTTAGTTCTAAAACAAAATTTTTATCATTCCAGACTTCCTTCACTATAGTAGAAAATTATTCTTCTCTCAACCACATCAAATTTACTTTGAAAGGGTAAGTTGTTGGATGTAGATTATTTTCAAGTTGTAAGAGGACATGTGCATGATTTGATAGGTATGGATAGGCCACCGAGGACCTGAATCTTCCAGCACCATTTATGATATCTTCTAACATATAAAACTGATCCAATAGTTTAGAGATACTCTCAACTCGAGATCTTCCATTCTTCCAAGTTGGGGCTAAAACATCCGGTATTATATCCACAAGTCGATTATCTTGAAAAACCTCTTTGAAATACCCTGCCAACTAGTCCAGTTGTGTCGATGCTACCCAAACCTAACCAACAATAACTTTGAAGAATAAATCCCCTACTACTATCAAATTTTTGTGAGCCAACATACCCCTAAAATCCACCTTGTCCCAAAATGTTTTTCTGTCAGACTAAGGTCCATAAACATTTAAAAGAGAGAGCGGCTTGTTATTCTCTAAACAAGTACCTTTCAGAAAAATTCCACCACAGCAAAGGTAAGGATCTAGATCAAATTTATTTGGATACCAAGTCACTAAAAGTCCCCTGGAATTTCCAACCGAGCTTACAACAAAAGTTAACCAAGTGGGACGAAAAGTTTTCTTAAAAATCCTAGCCTTCTTTTCATCCACCGGTGTTTCTTGTAGAAAGATGATATATGTATTAGTCCTAAATAGTAGTCTTTGTAAGGAGGCATATTTCAGGGTCCCCCCACCCATATGATATTTAAGGAGAGAAATATCATGATTTATCCCTAGCTAGGAATTTCATGCCTCTAAGTGCCCCATTATTAGTGAAATTGGAAAGAAGCAAATCAGTAGTTGAAGAAAGGGAGACCGTTTTTTTGCGTGCAATCCAAGTTTTTATGGGAGATATTTGAAAACTCAATCCCTTTGACCAACTAAAATCCTTCCCAGAACCCTTTATTTGAGTTTTGATTCCCTAAATCCTGGTAGGATACTACAATCCCCCTCTATCTCACTAGTCACACCACCTTCTCCCCTCGAAACCTCTATTTCACTAGTAAAAGTTCTAACAGGAATGGAACAACCCCCCCCCAAAGCCACTGGGATATCCTCTTTCTCCCCGAGGTTCTATATTCTCAGAAAAAATATTACAAGGAATCCCACACCCCCAACAAGAACTATTTGGCTTGTATTTAACAAATTATAACCCTCCCAAACCGACAACTTGTCAACAAAATACATTTATGAAAAATTAGCTCCCAAGGTAGTGGAGGAGTCCAAAGTATCTCTTTCCCAAGCTGATAATGTAAAAAATATAGATGGACAGATAGAATTTAACTTACCCGTAATCATGTCCAAAGTTTCAGGTTGATTAACCCCCTTTGTTGTTGAGAAGTCGGTGCCTAAATCAAAGGATTCCACTCTTGGTGAATCATATTTTGTCATCTTTATGAGCAATGAGTATTTTGACTCTTCCTCCTCAAAAGAACCTTGGAATTCCCTTCTCACATGTCATGTCCTTTGGAAAAAGGATAACCTAAACGAAATACCAATATCGTCCAATTTTTGGCTCAAGGTGTGCCCCCGCCAAACTATCTCTAGGGACTCCAACAAACCAGAGTGTATATCAAGTTCAACTAAAAACTTACCCACTCTTTTATTAGGTGAATTTAGTGACAGTTCATCAACTTTAATAAAGCGACCAAGCACATTTCCTATGGCTTCCAAATCCTTCACGTTCCATAATTGCATAGGCAAACCATGTAACAGAACCTAAAGGTGCAGAAATTGAAAGTAATCTTGTACCGGATCAAAGATGACCCTCTAATGCTTTAACATCAAAATACAATCATCAATAATCCAGATCTTTTCCAAGACAAGGAGAGTATATTATAACATTTTGAAGTGAAACCCAATCCAACTCCTCATCATAAAAATGACTTCTGGTACATACCCTAAAAGGGGGGACTAGGTGGATTGTACCCAAGCTGTAATGGAAGTTCTACATGTTGAACGGTAGGATAGATGTCCCACCAAAACACAAATTTCCAGGTTTACCATTTCCTCTAATCCAATATCTGCTCCCAAAACTTTTTTTCTCTTTGAATGATTTGGGAGCCATAATTTTGCACGTAAGTTTTCTTTGCCCAGTGGCCTGCGACCTACACCTGCCTATTTTTTACTGCCAGTAGACCTCCCTAAATCTTCCTGACCACCTACAGTATTAAATTCTACTCTCTTTCGAAAGGGTGAGCCTCCCAATAAGATGACAGGAGAAAATGGCAAGACAGGAACATCATCATCCTTTTTCGTCGGAGAATGAGTGGGAGAATGAGCTGAACTCGCCAGCTTCAAAGAGTTGTTTCCATTACTTACTATGAGTGCATCAACCGAGGTGAAAAGATCGATTTTTTTCTAGAGAGCCTCGTTAGCCGCACCCATGAGTGCACTAACCTCATCTTCCATCCAGAAGCTTGTCTAATATTTTGTGATTGTGCCACCTAATCACGACTATCCACTCACCCACTAGACGATACGACCTCAGTTCTGACGAATAGTTAAGTCTTTTCTCTCGTAGTAAAACTTAACCAGCATAATAAGTAACAAAAGGGACAAGCAAGTTAATGAATAATAAACACTAATATACCTTTGGAGGAGTGATAAAAATCCTAAGTCTCACTAAAATAGCCCCTAAAAACAAAAAATTGGCCAAGAAGTTCATCAGCTAGTGTTAGCTGACTCCAACTAATACCGCTTTGGTGTTCCCAAGTTCATACTGGGACCCCCATACACCACTAAATGTTGAAACTGATTTCTAGGACCTTTTTCCGCCATTGCAATGAGTTGCTAGTTTCAAAATCCCTTCGGCTCCAAAAATACCGCCCAAACTCTAATCATCTTCTTTCCAATTCACAAACAAAATTCTAATTATTGAGTACATCCATTGATTTCAAAAATGATATAACATAAAACAATAAGGTTTATTGGTTTCAATGGTGATATAATTAAAACTGATTTAGAGCAATCATGGAATTGAAATGATTTCATAAATGATAAAACATATAGGCATTAGATAGTTGCATTGATTTCAACAATAAAACAACACAAAAAATAGAGTGCATTTATTTCATAGATGATACAATGAAAATAATTCAAAACAATTAGTTGCATTAATTTCAATAATGGCATAATGCAAAATAATGCAATCCATTGATTTAAGTTATGATGCAAAGAAAAATTATTTAGAATAATCAAGTAGTTGTATTGATTTTAACAATGATATAACACAAAACAATATAGTTCATCGATTTCAGTGATAATAAAGTGAAAAATGATTCAATTCATTATTTGAAGAAATGATACCAATGAAATTGATCTACTACATTGATTTCAACACCAAGATGTTGCAAATTGTCAAATGAAATGGCTTTAACAATAAAACATTGCAAATCAATTTCAAAATACATATTATAAGTTGAAGTCCACTACTTTTTTTGCTTGGGTGTGATTCATCAATTAATATTTTCACATTGAAACCATTATAATATAAGATATACATAATGTTTTTTTTTGACATAAATGGGTGTGTATTATATTAAAATTGTGGCAGAGCCACAGATTCGGTTACAAAAATGGACCAAAATGGCTTTGGGCCTACTATCCTGAAAACAAAATACCAAGAAACTAGATCTATAACTGACTTAGCTCCCATTTTGCTTAATATACTGCTTATTTAAAGCCTTGGCTGAGACAAATGCCAGAGTGCTTGGAGAGCTTGCTTACATTTCAAATGACCCTGAAGATTACTTCTCTTCTTCCTGATTCCAATTGCTGTTCAGTTGGGCCATCTTGGCCTCCAGCTGTTCCATTCTTTCATCAAATTCTTGCTGAGGATTCTTCAGCTCTTTTTGAAGCTTGTCCAATTCCTCTGCAAACCCAATCTTGGTTAGAGTGATGTCTGATTCAAGCTGTTCTAGTCCGTGACTTGCTTCCACATCTAAGTTTTCCAGAAAATCCAATTGATGCTAAAGCATCTGCTGCAGATTGGCAAGTGTTTTGTCCATCTCCTTCAACCGCTCTTCTGTACTCATCGTGCCTTTGGATGAAGATGCCATTCCCCTACAAACTCTCACCTTGCGCACCTGGCTTTGCTTACTCTGAAACCTTGCTCTCTCTGAGTTTCTAATCTCATTGCAGCTCTGCTCTTGGGCTTGAATGAGAGGGGGATGAGCTCTCTTTATTTCCTTTTCGCACATTCCCATCATTGTCTGAGCGAGTTGGACGAGGCCGCATGGATTTTGTGACTGCCATAGATCTTGGACGCCATTCCTCTTGGTACTGCGCATAGCCTGCCTTCCAATCGCCCCAACTGTCCCTGTCTGCAAGATCAAATCGTCTAGATTCTTTGTCCTTACACGATCCAGCCTATGGAAGAGTGCCCGAGACCTGCGTGGGTTCATGGGATCTCCACCCAGTCCCTTATGCCATTCACTGACAGCTCTCCTGCATCCAATAAGACACCCCTTTATTGGCTTCTTTATCAGCATTTTGATTTTGTTCCCTTAGCACATGGTAAAAATGACAAGAGTTCAACTTCCTTAAAATGTACCAAATTTTGTCAAGGAGGTTATTGAGGTTGGAGCTTTGAGTTTTGGATCGATTGACCATGGCCTGTATGATGATCCTGGAATCCCCTATTACTGTCAAGTCTAGAATTCTGAGCTTTACTGCCAATTGCAATCCTTGCCAGAGAGCCAATGCCTCAGCCTTGTTATTGGATTCTATACCTAGTCCAAGAGCATAGTGTGTCACTTTGTCTTGTTTGGGTTCTTCAATTGTGCCTCCTCCTCCAGCCGGACCTGGGTTCCCTTTCGAGGCCCCATCAAAATGGAGGATAGGAGTTTTGATATTATTTTTCCAAATGGAAAATTCCTTTCCACTTGCTCTGATCTCCCAGCTTTCTTGTATTGGATGACTTTGAGGAAGGCTTTCCAAGCCTGGGAGGTTGAATTGAGCTGTCCAATTCCTCTGAACTTCATCTAGTTGGTGTAGCTTTACTGTGGGGCTGGGGTGTGCAGCTAACTCCCCCAACAGTGCTCGAATTTTAGTGATAGTTCTAACCTCGCTTAAGTGGTTGTCTTTAAAAATGCGATGATTTCATTCTAACCAGAGACTCCATAAAACAAGATTTGGAAGCAGTCCCCATATCCAGCGAGTTTGGTTCCTCTTCTTGTCGGCAAAGGGGAACAAGGATTACCATTGGAGGAGTAGGCTGAGAACATCGACTGGGAGGTTGGTGGCTGGTAAGGAGTTTATCACCATCTTCGAGACTTCTTTGGAGTAAGTGCAATTTAGGAGAAGGTGGTAAGTTGTTTCTTCCTCTTGGAGGCAAAGAGGGCATCTAAAGGGCCCCTCCCAGCCCCTTCTTTTAAGATTCTCCCCCGTTGGGATACTTTTATGAGCCAAGGTCCAGATGTAAAGGTCAACTTTTGATAGGGAACGGTAATTCCAGATTGCCTTCCAAAGAGATGGATTTGGAAAAGCTATGGGGACGGAGCTGAAAAGGTGGTATCCCTCTGCTGTGGAGTATTCCTGAGCATTTCTGCCCCATCCTCATTCATCTTTGCCTGCCTTTTTTAGAGGAGCTTTCCCTTGCAGACATTTCTTGAGCGCCTCCCATTCCCTGTCTAAACAGGCTGGTCTGTTTGGTGCTGCCCAACCTTGCCAAAGATGAGGTCGATCTTCTCCCCAAACTGAAATGTCTGAGAGAGTTGAGATGGTTTGACTGTCCATCCATCTTTTGAGGTCTTGCAAGCCTTGGGGCTGATCTAGAGGAGGGTCACCCATTATAGAGTCTGTCCAAATTTTGATTTTCTTGCCACTTTTCGGAATCCATGTTAAATGGGGGATGAAGAGGGGGATCGCTTTTTTGCAAAGCGCAAAGATGGGGGAGCTTTTCCCCTCCTTGAAAGGGAGTTCTAAACTTCGATCCCTAGATCCTCGAAAATATTTCCTCCAAATGGCTCGCTTACTCCAGGTGGCTTTTCCGATTACCATTTTTCAAAGGAGCTTTGCCCCTAGGGCCAGATTTTGAATCCTTGTATTTTTAAAGTTGAGACCTCCTTCCATAAAGGATTTGATGGTTTTTTCCCATTTAACTAGATGCATCTTCTTCTTTTCCTTCTTTCCTCCTTCCCATAGGAACTGTCTCTGAAAAGCTTCAAGTTTGTGAATGACTGTGGCTGGTGCTAGGAGCAGCGAGCATTGATAAATTGGGAGGCTAGCTACTACAGCCTTTATTAGAACTGTCTTCCCTGCTAAGTTCATCCAATTGGCACCCCAGGAAGAGAACTTGTTCTTAAGTTTTTCTGTTAGGTGGCTCCAATGAGAAGCTTTTGGGGCAGACTTAAATATTGGAACTCCTAAATATTTAAAAGCATCCCAATTTGTATGTCCTTCCATTCCAAGAACTCGAGTGATTCTCAACATTTCAATGGGGGTGATGTTCCAGCCATAAATGTTTCTTTTGGCCAGATTTATTTCACTGCCAGAGGCTTTTGCATAGGCATCCAACTCTTCCTTAAATTTTTTGGCAATGATGGGGCTTGCTCCCCCCAGCAACAGAGTATCGTCCGCAAATTGAGCATGGTTGATGTCTTTCACCCCTTGTGTTATTCGTAGACCAAGTAGATCTTTATTGATTTGGGCGTTTTACAATTGGTAGCTGAGAGCTGAAGCTTGAAGGGTGTAGAGCAGAGGCGACAGAGGGAAGCCTTGCCTTAGACCCCTGGAGGCTTTAAAAAAGGAAGTTACCTTCCCGTTCACCAGGGGGGCTATCCATGGAGAGCCAATGCAGGCTTTAATCCAGCTTATAAAATGCAAGTCAAAACCAAACCTCCTCATAACTTTAAATAGGAATTCATGTCTAACTCTATCAAAAGCGTTTGCTAGATCCATTTTGATGACCATACTTTTTTCTTTTCTTAGCACGCTGGAGTGGATCGCTTCTTGTACCAGGATGATGTTATCAACAATATGCCTCCCCTGGACAAAGCCTCCTTGATTTTCAGGAACGATAATAGGGAGCGTTTCCTTGAGGCGGTTTGCTATTACTTTGGCAAGTATTTTATAGCTTGTGTTGCAGAGAGAGATTGGTCTGAACCTATTGAAGGAAATCGCTCCTTTTTCTTTCGGAATGAGAGCTAGAAATGAAGAGTTGGTGCTTCCTCCTAGTTTGCTGGCCTTCTGGAACTTCTAGATCATTTTGGTTAGGTCCTTTTTTATTGTTTCCCAACAATGCTAATAAAACCTTGCAGTGAACCCATCTGGACCCAGAGCCTTGTCTGGATTCATCTAGTCAATGGCCTCCTTTATTTCTTCATGCGTTACCTCTATGGTCAGCTTGTTATTGATGTCTGCAGTTATTATCTTTAGAATCAACGTTAGGGGGTAATCTTGCTGGTTTAGATCCACTTCCTTCGGGGCTGTGTATAATTTCTCAAAGGTTTCATAAGCTGCTTGTTTAATTCCATCCGGATCCGCAATTATTTTGTCCTGGACCAGCACTTCCATCACTGCCTTGTAGTGATTTCTTGCTTTGGCTTTCTTGTGGAAGTAGGTTGTGTTTTGGTCTCCTTCTTTCAGCCATAAACTTCTCGATTTCTGCCTCCAATAATTTTCCTCCATCCTGCATGCTTGGTTCCATTTCCTTTGAAGGTTGTCCTCCTTATTCAAGATTTCTGGAGTGATCTCCTATTGTTCCATTGCCAGCTGATGTGCCTCAAGAAGGCTTTGGGAAGCTAGGCGTACTACTGCTGGACTCGGCTGGCTTTTGACCCATGACTTCAAAGCAATTTTCAGCCTTTTTATTTTTTCCTCCCAAACATAGGATGCTGAACCTTGGACTGTGGTGGCCCACACTTTTGTAACCAGCTCTGTGAATCCTTTATTATTGATCCAATTTGGGCTAAATATGAAGGGAATGAACCCTTTGACTTGGTCTTTTTTTATTTCTAGACGGATTGGTTTATGGTCAGAAACACTATGGGCCAAAATTTCTGCTTTGGCTTCGAGCCCTAGCAGCAGGAAGGAGCTTTGTACGAGAAATCTGTCTAGTCTGGTAGCGATATGTCCAGGCCCAGCTCTCCTATTTTTCCACGTGTAGCGTCCTCTTGCGGGTTTTATATTGAGAAGGTCCCAGGCAGAGGCTAAGTCCTCTACCCATTCTCTGGTCGGATCTCTCACTATCGAGCCCCCCCTTTTCTCATCCTGGGCCAGCGTTACATTGAAATCTTCTCCGAGAATAATATTGGAGAGATTTTCTTGCTGAAGATAGGCCTGCAGTGATTCCCATCAATGTTTTTTTTCCCCTAATAGCCGTGGGGCATAAATGTTAAAGATGCTTACCTGACATCCCGTGTTTTTGTGGAGGACTTTGGTGTGAATCTAGTGCATGCAAATATTGGAGCTGATCAGGTCTATTTTGGATGCGTCCCACAATGTGAAAAGCCCTCCTGAGGCTTCCCTGGCATTTCCGGTGACTCCGTGACTTCCTTTCCAAACATTCGACAAGGTTTTGAGCATGTCTTGCTGGCTCATTTTGGTCTCCTGGAGCAGTAAGATACTTTCTTTCGAGGATTTGAGGATATATTTTAACGCTTCTTCCTTCTTTTTTCTGCCCGTTCCCCTACTATTCCAGGAGGAAATGTTCATTATTTACCTTGGGGGGGGGGAGAGGCCTCCGTGGGAGGCTTTGGTCTGCTTCCGCGTGTGATGGACATTGAACGCCTTTGTAATGGTGGATTGTGACCCAGTGAGCACAACATTGTAGGCTTCCTTGTTCCTTTCCTCGTTCTTTGACTTCCTGCCCCTGCCTTTTTTCTTGGGGGTGGTCCAAACCTCATTTGTGTCCTCTGAATCACTGCCTATCGAGATCTCCCCTTCCTCTGTGTTCTGGTTTCCATCCTCCTGCTGGGGGGAGTTGCTTTGCGTCCCATTCTCTTCTACTGGCGTATTCCCTTTGTCCTCCAGGTTCTGATCTTCCTTCCCTTCCTCGTGGGCTTCTGTATTCAGATCTTGCACACTTCCCTCCGTTTCTTAGATTAATATTCTAAAGTTGTTCTCCTTTCCTTGGGCCTCCGTGGGTATGGGGTTCTGTTGTTCTGTTTGCTCGCGTCTTTGGCCTCTTTCTCTTGATCTCCCTTTCCGGGCTTGCTGCCATCCTTCATCCCCGTCTTTTTCTGTGGGGAGGGGTACTTTTGGGCAATTTCTTTGGAAATGGCCATATTCGTGGCATCCTCTGCACTTGAATGGAAGTTGTTCGTAGTCCGGCTTTTGGATGTGTTGCCAGGTTCCAACCTTCATATTTATTGCCTCTGGTAGGCCTACCTCCATATCTACCTCGACATAGATTCGTGCACAAGAATACTGGTCTCTAGGGTCTGCTCGGTCGATGTAGCGCCCAAGTCCATTGCCTATTGCCTGGAGTGAAGTGGGGTTCCAGCAATGGATCGACAGGTTGGGGAGTCTAACCCAGAATGGGACGTCCTTGGGAATTTCTGAGGCAGGATCAAAATTCGGGGTCCATCTATTTAGATAAAGACCTTGTGTGCCCATGAAGTATGGGCCATTTCTGAAGATAAAGTCTCTGTCTTCCTGGGAGATAAATTCGAATATGTAGTATCCTCGTCCGACCGCGTAGTAGGTCACGCTGTTTGATAGCAACGGTCTCCAGTTCCGCTGGATCCAGTTGTCTGTGGATTTGGTTGAAGGCCATAGTCCCATAAACTGGCCGATGAGCCCTCGTTCAGAAAGAGATAGGGCGACTTTCATTGGGTGTTCAGGAGGGAGCTCAATCTCTGGAATGTCCTTCAGTTTCTTGACGAAGCTTGGAGCCTCTGAGACGGTCAACTTTTTGTTGCATGCTTCTACCAGGCGCCTGAAGGAGGAGGCTGGGGAAGGAGGGGGTGGCGGCTCCCCTCCCTGGTCTGCCATGGCAGCTTACTCAAACCCTATTGTAACAGCTCGTGCATGCGATTTTTTTCTCTAGCCAGTTTTTCTTCTTGGCATATTACACAACATTCACACCACGAATTTATTGGCATATTAGACAACATTCACACCACGAATTTCTTGGCTTATTACCCTGCATTCACGTCACGAATTTCATGGCATATTACACAACATTCACACCACAATTTTCTTGGCACATTACACAACATTCACACCACAATTTTCTTGGCATATTACATAGATTTTACACCACGATTTTATGGGCGATTTACCCCATAAGATATACATAATGTTGACATATATAGAATGTGTTAAAATCAAAATCATGCAATCGAATGTAAATTGAATTATGAGGAACATATGAGGTTGGAGAAAGAAACTATTAATATTGGACAACAAGAGAGACAATGTATGACCTTCACTAAAATATTATATATCTCGAGTTAAAGGTTGGAAGACCACCTTCAGTGAAAAACAATATATTTTCTTCCAAATCAACTTCATTTTTCATCTAATCGATATAAAAAGATGGGAATCTAATAGGTATGGATAAAACATAAGTTGAAGAAGACATATTGAGATTGGTCGCTAAGTAAAGTATATATTATTTATCATAGGGATACTATTTCTTTCTTAGTGTTCACTTCCTTCATCATTAAACATTATTACTTTACAATTGTTCACCTTAACCCTTATGTAACTTTGGAAGTGTCCTTCTTAATGGTACTCTATAAATTAAAACTTGTACTTAGTAAATTTCAAAGCATCCAATTCATACAAAAAATATACATACATTTATTGATGATGATCTAAAGTTTTGAAGTGGTCACCCATGATTGGCTTAACTCTAGATCTATCATGCACTGAAAGGGACAAATTCCCTTGAGGTGCAAACCTTTCCTCATGTTTTCACTCTAAAAAAGGTTTGCACCTTGAAGGATTTTATCCCTTGGCATATGATAGATCTAGAGTTAAGATGGATCTACGTTGGTGTTATAAAACTTCATGTTGTACAACCTTTGTCATTTAATGAGTTATTGTTGATATTTTTTCCACATTATTTATTAGGAAACAAATACCAAAAACACTTGAAAATATAAAGAGATGAACCTCCACACCTTGAGAAATAGATACAAGAATGAAAGATAATCCTCTTCTAGGGGAAAAACACCTTTTACAATAGAAACAATATACAAGAATGAGATGAGATGATTCTAAAACTAGGTATCCTTAGAGATATAGAGGAGATAAAGGGCACACTTACAATTAAAGGGTCTAGAGCACAACACTAATATAAAAATTCAATAATATAACTCACTATCTAGGGATTTATACAATGGGATTTATTCTTAACATGGGGCTTTGTCTAGGGCTTAACATGCCCCTCCCATTCAAACAAGTGTTGTCCTCAATAATTGACTAATTGCAGGTGTTTTTTCATGAATAACAAATCTTCCCATGTCCTCTCTTCCATTGGTAGGTTCTTCCATTTGATGAGGTACTTAGTGATTAATCTATTTGTAACATCCAGTTCCACTGAGCACATTTATATTGACTTATTCTTTGAGGACACTTGCGAGCAAGTGATCCAATTATGATACATTATTATTATTCTTTTCTTATGAATTATATTATGATGTCATTGTTATTATGTGTTAAATTCTAGATGTATAATGTATCGATATGTATTATTGATGATTTTCTCTGCATGTGCAGGATACATGATAGGTTGAGGATGCCGACAACATCAATGGACTTCCTTGGACTCGAGATTGAGTCAGGAAGTGGATTGTATTTGGTTTGAGTATTTTATTTACATGCATGATTTTTGTATGGATGTTATATATATGAATTATTGACTATATTCTTGTTAGTGGATGTAGGCTCGACAACGCTTGCTAATCCAAATCACATAACCAGTAAAGGGGTCATGCGCATGAATGAGACAGATGAGGGAGAGGTGTGACAATGTCCCGGTTATAGCATACTAGCACTCCCTCCATGACTTGAACGCATGGTTAATGATTACCTCATTCCGAGAGGTCCACGATGTCGTGAGGACCGAGTGAGACACTTGCTCACAAAGAATTCTAAGGGGCACACAATATGGAAGAATCCTCATTCCTTAGACAACCCTTAGCCTCTCACAAGGTCGACCGAGTGGAGTGTTGACTCCAAGTATTGGACAAATTTCCAAACTAGTCAAAGGCGAGTGGAACCCTTGGAGCATGGAGGTGCATATTGAAGGGAACTTCACGTAATTAATTTATGAATCAGTGAAATTCTATATGGCCTAGAAAATATAATAAAAATGTTTATACCTTGTTAGAACATAATGGTTAATTAATTATTTAAACTTCAAACTAATAAATCTAACAAGAAGTCTAAGTCTAACATGTTTGACTAAATTAAAACATAAAAATGAATTAAGAGAATTAGACTAGCAATTTAAGTGAAAGAAGAAATACAAATAAAATTTGGGTAAATGCACATGTGTGCATTAAAATAATAAAAGATATTTTTAAATAAGAAGAAATTAAATAATGAGAGAATGGGTGGTTCACATAGAGTAACATTTTGAGTCAATCTACCACTAATCCTAACTAAAAGAAGACTCATAATCCAACTCAAATTAAAATCTAGTAGGGGACACAAATTAAATGAGAGATTGTGGAACTAAGGGACAACTACGAGAAAAAATAGGAACACATTGGGGAATGTGAGGGAAAATGCCTAATTAAATAAAATAAAAAGGGAAATTACATGTGGAACTTTGGGATAGTGTGACACATGTAGAGGGTGAATAAACCTTTAATTAAATTATTAAAAATTAATTATTTGTGCATGAGGACATGTGTCATTGAGAATTTTTCTATAAAAGAATTGGAGAGAATGGGAGAGGGACCTCACTTGAAAAGTATTGTTATGGCGTCAAAATTTTTCTGAATTATTTTACTTGTAAAGAGTGGAAGCTCTTCCTTGCAAGGCAAGTTTTGGTGCTATTGAATTGTGGTTTTTGTGTGTGGCCCCTTTGTGGCTTTGGGGGATAAGGGAGAATAAATTACCCCTAACGTTGGCTAGGCGGTACTAATGAGGTCTTGGATTTCGCAAGCAAGATGAAGAAAAACGATATTGCAAAGGCTCTAGATTGAAGTTCAACAACAACAAATTACATTCCAGTTATGGTACATACAGTTAGTTTACTTGTTTAGTTTAGTTATTGAATTTATTCAATTAATTTTTTTAACGACTATACACCGGATCAATGGTATAAATCGAGCTTGTTCTAGAATTATAATGTAACACAACTAGAATTTGAGAAACACATGTAGAAAACTTTACCCAACCTATATATATTGGATAAGTTTATTGTGCTTAGCGACCTATATTTCTTGTTGTTTTATTGATAAAATTGAGATCGTGAATGAAAAAAAAAAAAATAGAACATGTCACTGATTGAATTTATATGCGATTTCCTTTAGAAATTCTTGATGAATACTGCAAAAGTTATAAGATTTTAATTGTGGTTCCATTATAGAAAGAGTAGTTCCGTAAATTGTAGTAATATTAATTTTAAGAAATCTTAATCAAATTTTGTGTATCTATCAGTCAATTGTCTCACCGTTAGAGTTATCTTTTACTTGTATTAGGTGTTAATAATTCCATATTTAAATGTCAGTACTTACAGAATATGGCTCCTATAAATTTTCTTCCTGCATTCTTCACAGAGGAACGAAGAATTATTCTAGGTCCCTGTAGGGTCATTTAATTAATTTTGTGAAGGCAAACTTATCGATTATGAATGTGATCCATCGATTGTACAAGAACTAGCCATTTGTCAACTGGGTGTTGTTTCTCCTACTGGTTCTCATTTTTATTTATCCAACAATTACAGAACTGGTGTTTGTCACTCATGGAATAGTTCTCATCATCACGATCAGTTTTGTAATTACATGTATTTATTCTTTTTTAAACTACAAAATCTCTGAACAAAACTTTAATTTTTGACTTTATGATTTTTAGTGGGAAATGAAAAGTCCAATTAAGATAATTAAATAGAACTTCTTTTCTGATTATCATTTAGGGGAAGGACTTGAATTTAATTAAATTAAAATTTACTTAATTTAAAATTGAGGCTTGTTGATCTTTGGAACTATTATTTATTAATTCCTATTTAAGCTAGGAACGATCCACTTGAAGCTTACCGTTTATAAAAACCTACCTCTGTCCTTTACAATAATGACGTTGAATAATACTAAATCTTTTACTATTTGTATGTTTATATGGGTATAAAATACCCTTAATGCTTTATAACATTGAAATATTTTACATAAAACTTGAACCCAAATTAGTTATTCATTCCTTGATGCTTTATAACATTGAAACAATTTACATAACACTTAAACCCAAATTAGTTATTCATTCCTTGAGAAGAGAAAATAAATTACCTTGGGGTTTGAAACTTCTGTTGGAGTGTTATGATTATTATCATTTAGCAGAAGGAATTGAATTTAATTAAATTAGAATTTACTTAATCTAAAATTGAGGCTTTTTGATCTTTGGAACTATTATTTATTAATTCTTATTTAAGATAAGAATGATCCACTTGAAGATTACCGTTTTTAAAAACCTACCTCTGTCCTTTACAATAATGACGTTGAATAATACTAAATCTTTTACTATTTGTATGTTTATATGGTTGTAAAATATCCTTAATGCTTTATAACATTGAAAAAAATTACATAAAACTTAAACCTAAATTAGTTATTCATTCCTTGAGAAGAGAAAATAAATTACCTTAGCGTTTGAAAACTAGTCACAACAAAACCTTTTACTTGTAATTAAGTCCCAAAAATAGGCACACCACCTTAAAATACATTAATAGTGGAAGTCAATATTTATGATCTTCTTTGTTATAGGTAACATTGATGAAAGGATTACAAGGATTATGAGACTTAATGATCTCTATATATAAAAATTGTTATTGTTGATCAATGGGGTTTGGGTAGAATTGAATGGTTATATAAATGCAAGTACAAGATGGAATTGTTGTTGGCAAGTTCTTTGTTTGGTGTGCTATCAGACTTGTCATTGATGCCAACTGGAGATGGACGAGAGTGGAGAATCAGAAATCTGGAAACAGAAGAAAGGAGGCAAACAAATTTCCAACATCGTGAAACACGAAGTCCTGAAATGTGAAGAGGAGATCTACGTCGTCGGATCACTGAAGGTCATGAACCATTGATCTGGCACGATGAAGTTCAGAGTTCGGGAGTTTGAAAAATCAGAGAAAGGAAGTGAGCTAACTTGCGAGTTCATGAAACGCGAAGTCCCGATGTGCTTGGCCTCAAGTCACAACAAGAGGTCACATCACCAAAGAATAAGGGAAGGATCTAGCATCGCTAGGCTCTACTTCAGAGATCGGGAGTTGGGAGAGTCGGGATAACTCACAAAAAAATATCCGAAGCACGAAGTTTCAAAGAACCTTTTTGATTGGCGAGTGGTCACAACCAGTGGTCATGTGGAGAGGAACATTGTGCCCAATGATTGTTCGCACGAGTAAAGTCTGCGAGGACCTGTGGATCAAAAATCATATACGTGTATAATCCAACGACACATATTAAATAGACAATCTGTTTGAAGGGTTGTTGTTTCACTTAGTGATTTCTTGATCAATTACGATTCGGTTATACGAACTGAATCATTATTCTTGGGTGTTAGAGATTCATAGTGTAACAGATCATGAGAAAAAGAATAAAAGAAAAATTTTGTGACAGAGTGAGGTTGGTTGTTTTCTCTGAAAAATGAGTAGAACCATATGCAATGAAAATAACAGTATGAACAAAGTGAGAAAAAATTTAGAGATGAATAACAAAAGCGGGACAGAGAAGAAATGGTGAAAAGAGCATAATGTACAAGAACCTAAGAGCATGAGAAGAATAGAGAAAGAGCATATGGAAAGAGACAACAAGTGAAGCTAAGTATGAACATACAGAATCATAGCAGTATTGCAAAACAGAAAAGAGACAACAAGTGGAGCCAAGCATGAATAGACAGAAGCAGAGAAAAATAGAAGAAAAGAGAAGAAATGGTAATCATTGACATATATGTATTTTCGTAAGGTATTATTCAAGAAAAAAATTATAATCAGGGTGGTAGGGTGGTGCTAGGGTGGATTGTGGTCCTCTAATATTCAAGTTGGTGCTTGAATTCTGGGAGTTGTATATTCCATCTAGTTGTGTTTAGAAAAGAGGGAGGCAGGGTGGTGCTAGGGAAAACAAAGAGTTTTATGTGTGTAAGTTGGTGCTTGTATAAGTGGAAGTAGTTGCTTCCATCCAGTTCGTGCTGGAGATCATAAGGAGAAAATATGCTTCTTTCTAGTGGGTTCTAGAGAATCTTGAGGGTTGGTTCTCTCTACAAGTTGCAGCTTGTTAAATAAGAGGTTGTAGTCTCATTTTGATTTGGTGCTCAAAGATAGATGATGTACAGAACATAAAAGACTTCCTATCATTCTAAGAAGAAGAGGTTTTCTCCCTTTATGGGTTTCCTCATGAATATCTGTCTATGTATATATCATATTTGTGATTGATGTTTATTATTTTTGTTGTTCATGTCTTGCATAATCTTGATGATCACTTGGAGAAGTTTAATAATATTTAATAGGCATAAAATTGTTTAAGCACAGTAACAACTGATTCACTCCCCCCCCTCTTAGTTGTCTTAGTAATTTCAACAAATGGTATCAGATCCAAGTTCCTTTTATTTAAAGGTACATCTGTAATATTAAACATGACAAGTCATGAAGGGACTTCAACCAATAAGCCTCCTCTAAGTGATGGAAAAAAATTTCCTTTCTGAAAAGTTAGAATGAGAACATACATTATGGCCTTAGGTGCTAATGTTTGGGATGTAGTAGAGACTGGATATGAAAACCTATTGTGCTAGCTTCCAAAGATGATAAGCTAGAATTTAGCTTCAATGCAAATGCAATGAATGCTATCTTGAGTGGGCTTGCTGAAGCTAAGTTTGTAAAGGTGATGCATCTTGAATCTACCAAAGAGATGTGGGATAAACTTATTAGCAGTTATGAAGCAAAATGAGAAATTAAAAGATGCCAAACTTCAGACATATAGATTGAAATTTGAACAACTAAAGATGAATGAGGATGAAATGGTTAGTAAATGTTTTTTAATAATTAAGGAGCTTGTGAATGCCATGAAGGGTCTTGGTGAGAAGATTGAAGACACACTTTTAGTTCGGAATATTTTAAGATCTCTGGCTGACAAATTTAATCCAAAAGTTTCTGCAATAGAAGAACTGAATGATCTTAAAATTTTGCCTTTTGATCAACTCCTAGGAACTCCTACTGCTTATGAAATGAGGATTAGTAAAGATAAATCCATCACTAGAGAAGCATCTTTTAAAGAAGACAAGAATATTGATTCAGAATTAGATGATATTGAAGCAAAAATTGTGAGAAGGTTAAAGAAAGGATCAGGCAAATACCAAGGAAAGCTGCCATTTAAATGTTTCAACTATGGTAAGATAGGTCATTTTTCATATAAGTGTCCTCACAAGAAAAAAGATCAGAATTCTGATGATGAAAAACAATACAAATTTAATAAATATAGTAAAAAGAAAATTGTGTGTGCAAATAATGACGACTCCTCAGAAGACATAGATAGCAATTCATCTTGTGAAGATAAAGTGAATGATTTTATGCTTATGTCCATAGGATACCTTGATGATGAATACACAGGAGGTGACATGAATGATGAAGAAGTTGTGGTTGATATGGAAGGTGAACTAATCAGTGCTTTAGCAGAGATTGACAGACTCGGACTTAAGAAGAGAAAACAAAAACAATTGTTGATGCAGTTTGAAAAGATTGGTAAAGAACCAAGTGAAGAATTTGTTTCATTAAAAGTATAATTAGAAGAAGAAAAGAAAATAGAAGATATTCTAAAACAACAATTAGTAGAGAAGAAGGTGAGATGTGAAGCTCTGGAAGAAGAAGTAGTGAAAACTAGAAAATAGTTAGAGAAGTTTCAAGCCTTGTATCACCAAAATCTATCAAGTATCAAAGCCTCAGAAGAACTGAATAACATCTTGAGCAAACAAAGATCTCCCTTGATAAAAACTGGTCTAGGTTATGAAAGTGGTTCAAGTAGCAGTCGGTCAGAAAAGAAAGAATCTACTAAGATGATCAAATTTCAAGTCAACAAACAGTCAGATCATGATCATACTCTGGAAACAAAAGTTAATAAAGATGAGTTGAATTTTGAACAGGAACAAAGACAACAAAATATAAAGAAACCAATTTCAAGAGGAAGGTCAATATTCAGGTATCAAAACTTGTTCTATGGTTACTGTTACTATTGTTCTAATTTTGGCCATAAAGCTACAAATTGTGGAATTAAGTTTAGAAGTATGCAACTAAGGAGGTCATCGAATGAACAACGGTTGCAACATAGAACTAAATAGTCAGTGAGTAGACAATATCGTAACAATGATTTTGATCCATTGTATAATGAACCTGAATGTCACATTTGTCATAATTTTGGTCACAAAGCCTTAGATTTTCATTTGAGGAATTACAAAGTTGATCCAAGAATAAATTCCTCAACTGCAAATGTCAAAATATGGAAACATAAATAAAGTAATAAATGTGGGTTGGTACTTTCTTCTCAAAGACAAAAGGATTCTTGGTATATTGACAGTGGATGTTCCAAACATATGACTGGAGACAAAAGTAAGTTTCTGTCTTTAAGTGAAAGCAAATCAGGGAATCTAACTTTTGGAAATGATGCACTAGGAAAAATCAAAGGTAAAGGAATGGTAAGTCTAAGTAATGGCAAAGGGAAAGCTCAAGATGTTTTGTTTGTAGATGGTCTGAAACATAATCTTCTTAGTGTCATTCAAGTTTGTGATAGAGGATGTAAAGTTGGTTTCACTTCTAAATATTGTAGAATACAATCTGTGCATTCAGGACAGTTAATTGCAAAAGGCATAAGAACAAAAAACAATGTCTATGTTTTGAAAGAAGAAAAAGAATAATTCCACTTATGCAAGTATGATGAAAGTTGGCTATGGAATAGGAGACTTGGAAACCTAAATTTTGATCATCTAATCAAACTTAGAAATAGTGGGGCAGTAAAAGATCTTCCAAAGATATCAAATCCATATGATTTTGTATGTAAACCTTGTCAAATAGGAAAGCTTACTTGGACATGGTTTAAATCTAAGAAATTTGCGTCAACAGAGAAACCTCTTCAGTTAGTACATATGGATTTATGTGGACCATCAATGAAAGAAGGTACAAGAAAAGAAAATTATTTCATGTTGATTATTGATGATTATTCTAGACTCACGTGGGTTTCCTTTTTGAAAGAAAAATTTGAAGCATTTGAAAAAATCAAAGTTTTTAAGGATCTGGATGAGAATAAAACAGGAAAAATATTGAAGGTAGTAAGGTCTGATAGAGGAGCAAAGTTTAGTTCTGGGGAATTCAAAGAGTTTTGTGCTAAACATGGGATCAAACGAGAGTACACTATTCCAGGTACTCCAGAACAAAATGGAGTAGTTGAGAGGCAGAATAGATCACTTCAGCAAATGGAAAGATCAAAGATGAATGAAAGGAATATTGCTAAGACATATTGGGTAGAAGCAATTCATACAGTTGTACATATTCTTAACAAATCTCATCTCAGACCACAAAGTGACAAGACTCCTTATGAACTATGGTTTGGACGACCTGCTTCAATCAAGCATTTTAAAGTCTTTGTGAGTAAGTGTTATATCAAGAATAATGATGAAAATCTTGGTAAATATGATGACAAGGTTGATGAAGGTATATTATTAGGGTATGCTACAAACAATAAAGGATACAAATTCTATAATAAGAGGATGCATAAATTGGTTGATTGTATTGACATAAAGTTGATGAAGAAATCTCGGTATGAGATGTAAGTAGTGTTGAAAAACAACAGAGGATATAGTTGAAGTTGAAGATGAACAAGTCCAAGAATTAGAAAGAGAAGACTATGAGTCATATGGATAACAATTAACAATTATGACAAAACTTCATTAATTCCACTTGCGCACTAGGTATATGTTGTTATAATTGTTAATGACATTTTGTTGGAATAGTTGTGTCACTGGTTAGAACTAATATCTAGCTAGGGTTAGCATAATAGATGAGTATTCGAGGGCTAGAAGTTGATTAGATATAATTCCCCTAAGAGAGAAGAACATCCCATCCCATGGTTGCAGACACATGAGTCCTACGGCCACCCATTGAATCCATCTCGGGTGAGACTACGCAATGGACTCTGTGCATTGTTTTTCCTTCTGGTATCCAGAAGGGCCGATGGTTGAAGGGTTGTTGGTAATCCTGTAATTAGAACCTAGGTCATCCCATAGAGCCAACAGTGAACCAAATTCAACCATGGTCAACTTAAGTTAACTGAATCAAACCATAGTCACACATGGTCAAATATAGTCAAACATGTTCAACCATTGTCAACCAAAGTTACTCATAATCAACTAATGTGAACCATAGTCAAACACAGTCCACCATAATCAACCATAGTCAAATATATTTAGCTAAAGTATACCATATTCAAACATAGTCAACCAAAGTTAACCATAGTGAACCATAGTCAACCTTGGTCCACTATGGTCAACCATAGAGAAACATGGTTAACTATTGAAAACCATCGTCAAACATGGCCAATCGGTAGACAACCATGATCAACCAATTTCGACCATAGTAAAACATGGTCAACCACATGCAAATGTTTTTATACATAGTTAAGCTTAGTCAAGGATTGTTAACCATAATCAAGAATTTTCAACCATAGTCAAACATGATCAAAAATGGCCAACTAAGGTCAACCATGGTTAAATACGACCACAATTGGTCGAACATGTTGAACCATATTCAAACATGGTCATTCATTCTCTAGCATAGTCAACCATGGTAATTCATTCTCTAACATCGTCAATCATGTCATCCATTTCCAATCAAAATTAGTCATAGTAAACCATAGTCAAGCATGTATAAACATGGTCAACCACTATCAACCAAATGTCAAGTATAAACAACCATTGTTAACCATGGTCAACCATAGTCAATCATGATTAAATATAGTCCACCATAGTAGACCATAGTTGACCCAAATCAATTATAGTCAAGCATAATCAACGATGCCCAACCAAAGTCAACCATGGTCAACCATCGCCAACCATGGTAAACCATAGTCAAAGGCGCTCAACCATACTAATATATCATAGAATTTTCAATAGTATCTATATTGATATTTTAATTCATAAATTTACTAATCCTCCCTGCACATATTGACCATCAACTAGCACAACCACATAATTAAAAGTGTTTGATATACTTCAATCAATGCCATTGGTTTTGAAAGTGGAAAATGGCATCGATTGACATATATCAACCACTTTTAATTATGTTGTTGGGATAGTTATATTAATTTTTTAATTCACAAATCTACTAATCCTTCTTGTCCATGTCGGTCTTCAACTAGCACAAACACATAATTAAAATTGATTAAGATATATCGACCAACACCATTAGTTTTGAAAGTGGAAAATGGTGTCAATCAACATATATCAAC
>JZKD02S1006166.1:142733-175569 GCA_000966675.3 Picea glauca
AATAGGTTGGAAGAGATAAAAGTTCCTCTCGAGTTGAGGGCTGTTGCAATAAGGATGTATGAGAACATTATTGCTAAGTTTAAAAACACTGAGGGCTGGTCAAAAGAGATTAACTACAATATCGGAGTCAAACAAGGTTGTCCCTGGTCCCCTACCCTTTTTGGCATATACATTGATAAGTTAGAAGAATGCTTGGAAAAAGTAGGTTGTGTCGGCCCTACTCTCACTGGTATAGTCATCAATCTTCTTCTTTATTCCGATGATATAGTTCTTATGGCAAAGAGTCCCCATGATCTTGAAAAGAAACTAAGAATCCTCAAGGATTTTTGCTCCAATATGGGTATGACTATTAATACTGATAAGACTAAGGTCATGATTATTAAATCCAATAAGATCCCTTATGATACCTTTGTATATGACAACAAGAACTTGGAGGAAGTGACTTCATACGAATATCTTGGAATTGATATTCACCACAAGCTCAATTGGAATTATAGCATTGAGAAAAGGATTATTGGGGGATGGAAAGCTTTTTATGGGCTTGAAAACAATTGTAAATCACCTGATATTTAGAGTTGGGATAAGAAGAAACTCCTCTTTGAGACTCTTGTTACACATGTTATTATTTATGGATGTGAAGTCTAGGGTTGTAGTATCTCTCGTGAATCCTGAAGATAGAGAAAATACAAAAGAATTTTATAACCTATAATCTCAAAATTAAAGGAAATATGCCCTATCACATCCTCCTCGTAGACACAAGCCTCTCCCCCATTGAGAGCATGGCTATCACTAGATACCTAATGTATTTGAACAAATTAAACAACATGGAAGACAAGAGGCTACCTAAAATTTCTTCAAAATCAAGTCATAACCACCATCGAATCAAGTGAGGATGGCATAAAGACGTCCGGTCTTGGCTAAACTATTGGGGAATCATGGAAGAAACCATTTTGCAGAATAAATATACTATTAAAAAAAATCTCAAATCAAAATTTAAGGAAAAAATGTGGTGTGATAAAGAGTTAGAGGAAAAAAAAAATTAAGGTATTATAAAGATGTAATCAACCCTAATCTAGAACATCAAAATTATCTATCTGTTTTGCCAAGTGTAAAGAAAAAAATAAGCATTGCTAAGATAAGAAAAAATTCTCACGAGCTCCATAGTGAAACTCGACGTTGGTCAATTCCTAAAATGCCACGGGATGAAAGAGTGTGTCATCTTTGTGACACTAAGAAGGTTGAAGATGAAAATCACTTTCTCTTAGATTGTCCAGCCTATACCCATATTAGATCTCATTTTCAAAATATTGATCACACTACCAACCTTCCTAACCTCTTAACTCAACAAAAGTATGGTGATCTTGAAAAGATTCTCTTAATGCTTTTCGAGCATAGAAACAAAATTCTAAAGAATCACAAGTAATCACTTACCCTGTTAAGGTCCGATAGACCAATTAGGTCTTAGTAGATGTTAATCATCATCATCATGAATATGATTTTGGCTTTTATATTTACACATTTCGTAATTCTAGTCTCTCAATTATCTTTTTATATTCTTAACCAAACTAAAATACTAAAATAACGATAAACTTTAAATTTTAATATACATTAATTTTTTTATTAATCAAATATAAAATTTAACTTAATCATTTAAGATTTAACCAAATGAGAAAAGGCTAAACCTCAAAACACTATATGACAATGAAATCATAAATATTGTTTCGTTTAGAACCAAACTAACACATAATTGAAGTTTGTGCATCTCAATACCCCATTAGAAATGATATGCTAAAATACTAGAGCTTACTAATTGGTAGGATTTGGGGGAGTATGTATCAAATTAAATACATATCATTAGTGGATTGTGTTTTTGTCACTTCATATGATATGATTGGATTTGAGTTTATGTTGAATTAGATACAACCATTAGTGGGTTGTGTCTTGGTGACTTCATATAATATGATTGAATTTGAGTATGTGTCAAATTAAATACATAACATTAGTGGGTTGTGTCTTGGTTACTTTATATGATAGGATTAGATTTGAGCATGTGTCAAGTTAAATATATACTATTAGTGGGTTGTGTCTTGGTCATTTTATATGATATGATTAGATTTGTGTATGTGTTAAATTAAATAAATAAAATTAGTGGTATGTTTTTTGGTCACTTCATCTCATATGATTGGATTTGGGTATGTGTCAAATTAGATACATACCATTAGGGATTGTGTCTTGGTCACTTCATATGATATGATTGGATTTGTGCATGTGTTAAATTAAATACATAAAATTAGTGGGTTGTGTCTTGACCACTTCATATGATATGATTGGATTTGAGTATGTGTCCAATTAAATACATACAATTTAGTGGATTGTGTCTTGATCACTTCATATGATATGATTCATTTTGAATATCTTCCAAATTAAATACATTTAAGTAGTGGGTTGTGTCTTGAAAACATTATATGATATGATTGGATTTGAGTATGTGTAAAATTAAATACATATCATTAATGGGATGTGTCTTGGCCACTTCATACGATATGATTGAATTTAAGTATATATCAAATTAAATATATACTATGTGTCTTGGTCATTCATATGATATATGATTAAATTTCTAAATGAGATATTTTAAAAATTAATAAAGTAATGGAAAATAGTGTTTATCTTTTTAAATTAAATTAAATATTTTAAAAATTCATAAAACAATGTAGTATTGCACCTATGGATAAAATGGTGGTTTGCTTTAAAAAAAAAACAACCTTGAGTCTTTAAAATGGGCAGAAAACGTTTTATTTTATTTTATTTGGAAAGTAGTGATTAATTGTATAATTTTTACAATAATCTTTTTATACTAATTGATTAAAAAAAAATTAATAAATATAATTCTTAATTAATATTATTTTTCAATATTAAACTTATTTGTTTTAATAAATGCATGTGCATTTTAAATCAAATTTAAAATCTTAGTTAGGGATATATATATATATATATATATATATATATATATATATATATATATATATATATATATATATATATATATATATATATATATATATATATATTTTATAATTTATATATATACATTTTTCTAAAAAAAAAATTATTTTATAAATATATATTTTTTTTTTAATTTATTTTTTTTATATTAATTTTTTGTTTTTTTTATAATTAAATGTGTATATTTATTTTTATATTTTTTTTTTTATTCGTTTTATATATTTTATTGTTTTTAATAAATGCATGTGCATTTAAATAATTTTAAAGTCTTAGTTACGGTTTTCATATATTTTTTTGTTTAATATTGATTAAGATTCATTACATATATTTTTGTAGATTATTCTAGTCCCATTAATTAGAATTTAATATTATTTTATTTTTTATTTTTTTTAATAAATAAAGGATTATAGCTTTAGGGGTGGAACAATTGGTGATAGAGTGTAATGTTAAGGAACTTTGTTATGTAAAGTTATTGGTTCAAAATCTTCAACTAACCTTGTATTCTGCGTGAGCGGTCGCGTTGGCATGCTTGGGGTTATAGTGGTAGCATGACTAGTTGTTGATTTCCCTAATAAAATAAAAAAATTGTATTTGTTAATATTTAAATCTTACCAGTGTCAAAAGTAGAGGGGACTCCATGCTTCCTCACCAAACTGGCATGCATATAATAGGTTTGAGGATATATGATTTATGGGTAAGGAAGATTATTTGTGTGCTTCTTTGTTATCCATTGTTTCAATGGGCAACCTTACATTAAGTTCCATGGTGCAGTTATAGAGCTTCAATTCTATTTAAATTTCATGGTGTAGTTATAGAGCTTGAATACTATTTACATTTAATGTTTCATGATAAAACATAAACCTTGCAATTAAAAATCAAAACAAGAAGTGGAGTATACTTTATGTCTCTCTTCACTTTTGTTTTTCAAGTCAAAGAAATCAAATCGCAATCAATATTCATCCTCCTATGTAACATTGAATGATGTAATAAAATTTGATGGTGCATACCTGTTGAATTACTGAGAGGGGGGGTGAATTAGTAATAGAGCAATTCAATCATTTTTAAACACAATATGCAAGTGTTATATCAATGTAGCATTATCATCCAATAGTTGTAGAGTAAATAAACAATAAACAAATGAGCAATCATCCACATACATAGTACAACTATGTTTTTACATGGAAACCCAAAGTGGCAGAAAACCACTGAATGCTTTTACTTATATGTATTTAAAAATTACATTCATCGGAAGCACCAACTTCCTTTTTTTTCCAGCTGCAACTAGAAGGAGGCTCCAACCCTCTAATTTCTCAAGCTACAACCTGAGGGAAGCTCCAACTCCCCAATTCTCTAGATACAACCAGAAGGAGGCTACAACCCCCTATGTTCTCTAGCTACAACTGGAAGGTGGATACAACCACCTATCCTTGCCCCGTCCAACCACCCTGACGTAGAAGTAAAATTATGGAACCACTGTCACATTATCACTGTGAGATATATTGTTTTGAACCTGTACCAATCAACCTGCACCAAAAAACCTATACCAATAACTTGAACCATGCATCAACCTGTACCTCAACCTGTAATCAACATGTACCATAAACAAGTGCATCAACCATGCACCAAACTGTACCAAACTACCTGTAATCAACCTATACCACAAACAAGTGCATCAACCATGCATGAACCTGTACCTCAACCTGTACCGTGAAAATTTGCATCAAAAATGCACCAAACCTGTACAAATAACATGCCACAGCAACAACTCCAAACAACCTATCACAACAACCTGTCTCATCAATATTATCAGCCAAATCAGATCTAGTCACCAAGATCAATCACTAAGAAAACTCTCAAAGATGTGCATCAGCCAAGCATAACACAACAACTCATAATCATCACCAAGATCAATATGTGCTTCTAATAATATACCAATACAAGTATGTTACATTATCCATAAACCATGTGTCAACAATACTACTAAAAATTCTTTCCAACCATGTACCAAGTATGTACCAATAATGTATCAACTACTCATCAACTATGAATCATCAATATGTACCAACATCATCAACTATCCACCTCTTGTATGTGCCAACCCATCGACTACTTGTCTCAACAATGTACCCAACATGTACCTCAACCAAAGGCCCTCATCAATTTCATCATCCAAATCTTATTTGTAACTCTGTAATAGACTCAGTGTATAATATCACATACCTGCAAACCTTCCTTAAATTTAACAAGAAGAGACTAGAATTTTCATCGAACTTTACTTTAGTCTTACATGACTATTTTTGGATTAGTCAACAACCCTAACTTGAAATAATCATAACTATGTACCTGTAATGAATAAATATCTAAAAATGGTACACAATTTTCTTCAGTCTCTTTTATACAATTCCTCTAGAATTCACTACTCGAAACCTCTTAGAAAAGGAGTTATAGAAAAACCGGCATACCTTGTTGAATTTTGGCTTATTCTAGAGAGCGAACTTGTAGAGCATGCTCCACACAAAATATTTGTTGTATGGATATGCAAATTGTACACAGAATACTACAGAATGTACTCTAACAAACAAATTTTTTATTATGGAATTTGGATTTGTTATGAATAAGTTGTGACGTTTTTACCCGAAACACATGTTTTAGACTAGTTTCAGGACTAGCCACAAACCCTATTTTCCACGGCATGTAACTTCAAAAATACAATGACCCACAAGATGAAATTTGTATCACAACTACTTGGATATGTTTCCTCAATGGCCTCCCAATTTCACAGTCTGAAGCATTCTAGAAAAAACGTTATTGCAAAAATGGTGAGATGACCTGTAAATAACATACCTTAGAAAGCATCGTCAAAAGAATTTATCCTCCCTTGAATTTTTTCCTTCTTTACTTCACCTTCCCTCTAAAATTCGGCTTAAATATCCTTTGGTTATCTCAATCACTTGTAGATATTCAATATTCTCAAGTGATTAAAATGAGACATCCCTGCGTCTTATTTATACTTTCATGTAGCTTCCTCAAGGGGTTACCTTTTAACGATCTTAACCCACTTTCCTTATTTTAGGGTTAACCCACTTCTAACCACTTGCCAACTTAGTAATTTATCCATTAACTTTATTATTTAAATAATTTCTTTTGTATTCACTTTGACTGATAGTACACTCATCACTTCACTTTATTATTTACCTTCTAAAATCTCTTAAACCACTTTGACTACTTTGACCTTTTGGGGCTTCTAGATGACTCATGAAGGTTCTCCAACATCACATGGCCATAACTCTCTAACCGTGATGAGTTATGTGACGTTCCACATACCACTGGAAATGGCATGACATGTAATATCCATATAGAATATTATTACCTACAAATATATCAAAAATCATACCATTATCCATCCAACAAACTTGGGTCCATTACCCAAGCCTTTCTCCAACTTCACATGGCCATAACTCTCTAACCGTGAGGAGTTATGATCTGAAATTTAACTTGATCTAAAATTCAAGATCTTTTAACCATTATTTGCATGTGAATTTTTAATTGTTAACCATCTTTGTAATGAAAAATTAAAGAACATCCATCAAGCACATGAGTACATAAACATGTAAGAAAACCATCTATGAACAAGAATTGGTAAAGGAGTTCACCAGACTTCCTGTCTACGTCTCCGGGTCCACTCCAACAGTGAGACCACTCTTTAATTAATCTCAAATGCTTAAAAATTACAAAGAAAAGGCTTACATAATAGCTCCCAAAAATTAACTTTCAGATCTGCGATTCTGGGTAGAAACAAACATCATAGGTGGTTAGAAAACATCATTCTACAATTTTTTACTGTAAACTCGAGTATGCTTGGCTCGCTCAAATGGGCTCTGGAGGCACTTTTCTGTTTGGCTATTCTGATGAAGAAACATATAGCATATTCAGAATCCTCTCAAAATTCTCCAACTTTTGAGTATAAATTCGATCTATTTTTGAGCAAGTCACCTGGGACACCTCCTGGCACAGATTCCAATGCAGCGTCTTCCTGTCAGATCCGTACAGTCTCGAAAAGCATGCCAACTCCTCTTCTGGAGACACTTTATGTTCGGCTACTCTGATGAAGAAATAGATAGCATATTCGGAATCCTCTCGAAATTCTTCAACTTTTGAGTATAAAGTCGACCTATTTCTAATCAGGTCGCCTAGAACACCTCCTGGCACGAATTCCAATGCAGCGTCTGCCAAATCCCACTGCCTTGTTTTGCGTGCCTAGTTAAATAAGTAGGACCGCTAACCAGTTCGCCAAACTTAGCAAACCTCCTCCAGATTTGGCGAAAATCCGCCAAACTGCTAGCTTCTAGAAGGTGACACGGCATGCTGACGTCAGCGTCCATACTGCTGACGTCATCAGTACAGCCTGTTCATTGTTTGACTTTTTATCGTTGTTTTCAAAAAACTTCAGAGTGTCATAACTTCTTCGTACGAGCTCTGTTTGAGAAAGTAAATATATGGCCCGAATCGGGAGAACGAGACAGATGCAATGGTGTTGGTTTCATCCAATTATGAGAAATTTGAGTTTTGAGCATTTTTTGGGCCTAGGAACCCTTCTGAGACTTCTGGGTCATTCCTAGATCCTCATTTTTTTCATTTGAGTATTTTTGAGCGGTTTTGGATCCACATGGATCACACCTCCCCACTGAGAAGCTTTTGGACCACAAAAAGCATGAAATCATTCAAAAAATAAATGAGGACATGTTTGTCTCACTTGTCCTGTATCACCTATCCATTCCTCCTAGAAACTGTACATCTGACTCAGCAATACAACAATCAACACTGCACTGACATTGTTAAGTACATTAATCACATTCTTAATCACATCTTCATTCAACATTGTCAGACCCAACCACATACTGTTGATGAGTAATAAGCTGAATATAAACATTGAACATGTGTAAAAGATTGTACCCGAACCATGCTGACTTTTAACCATAGAAACACTATCAACCAAAACAAGTGCATTGTAGTGAAATGACACTTCCTTTTCATGCTTAGGATTCTTTTCTTCCTTACATTGTATAGACATAAATGCCAAATTCTGACTTGCATTAACAACCCTTTTTAATTGTTGTGTAGTGCCCAATGATTTGTCATTTTTGAATGAATGTGACTGCACTATGTACTCAATTGCTTCTTTAAACAAGTGATATTGATTATGTTCTCGATAGAAGATCATTTTTCGATCATATAAGTACGGACTGCCCAACACAATTCCACAGATATCTAGTGGGACCACATCAAATTCAACCTCATCTACAAACTTAGATGTAATTGCAAACTTTAGATCACATTGTTGTGTTACTTGTAATCTTTTACCTTTTTATACCCAACCTAATGGATAAGGTTTCTTGTGTGGTTTCGTTCTTAATCTCAATTTCTTAACTACTTCTTTTGAAATAAGATTAACTTGAGATCCACTATCTATAAGTGTGTCAACCTTTGTTTGTTTTGTAATCACTCTTATATGAAGCAATGCATTCCTGTTTCTATCCTTAGAATTGTCATCATCTTTAGAAGTAGAAGCACATTAAGAACCAATGTTAGCATCATTATCAACAATAGATTTACCTTTCACACCTATGATTGTTATATTTGTTTCATCCTCGGAATCTAATCCAAGGTCCTCAACGATAATCGTGGTTGTTTGTTTCCCCTTCCGATCCTTAAACCACTTCGGTTTCGTTTCAGGATGTAGCTTCCAACACTTCGCCTCTTCATGCCCTTTCTTTTGACAATGTGATCATGTAGGTCTCTCATCACCCTTCTTCATTGTATCTACATGTTTAACATTCCGCTTTTCCCTGCCTTCTTTTGCCTGGACGGGTTCAGCTGAAGAAGCATCATGAACACTCTTCCCTTTTGACTCAATGTGAGTTACTTGATCACACACCTCATCAAGGTTAGTCGGATTAAACATAAATATCATATGACGTAAATAAATATGCAATCCTCCTATATATTTAAGAAGAGTTTCCTGAGTGTAGAGAGGTATACCAAGTACCAATGCTCTTTTTCGAAATTCTTGTGTGTATTCTTGCACACTTTGTCCCTTACCTTGTTTCAAATTATGTCAATCCATCATAGCTTGTTGCATATACCCTAATGGATAAAATTGTTTTTTAAGTGCTGAAATGAACTCATACAAAGAGGAAACGATTTTGCCTTTTGTGGCAAGATCCTCCTGAGATCTTCTCTCCCACCAAATGAGAACAGTCCCTCCAAGACGAAGAGAAGCCAACTGAATTTTAACATCATCTTCAGTAAACTTTTGAATCCTACAATAAATGTCAATTTGACGGATCCAATTGTCCAATTTTTCAGCGTTAAGTTCTCCATTATACATAGGTAATTCAAACTTAATATCAAGCTTTAAATGAGGCATATTAAGATCAATTTTTGTTTTTTTCTTTTCAAATGGAGAAGGAATAGAACCATCAAGAAAAGATGGAGAAGTTGGTGGGGTTTTAGGGGGTTCCTCACCACCTCATTTTTTATCTTTTGTATGAGATGGTCCACCTTGTTCACCTTTCTTTAGATCTTGATAGAGATCCTCTACCATTGTTTGCATTCTCATGAAGGCTTTCAGAAATTCCCCTTCAGAAGGGATAGAAGAAACTGCTTCTTCTCCTTTTGGTGAAGACATCATTCATCTTCTTGAACCAATCGTTGGATCAAACTCTTCAAGTTCTACTTCACCACGCTGAAGCTTGGATCTTGTTAACATCAACTCACAAAGCAATGGTTAACCTCGCTCTGATACCAACTTGATCTGAAATTTAACTTGATCTAAAATTCAAGATCTTTTAACCATTATTTGCATGTGAATTTTTAACTATTAACAATCTTTGTAATGCAAAATTAAAGAACATCCATCAAGCACATGAGCACATAAAAATGTAAGCAAACCATCTATGAACAAGAATTGGTAACGAATTTCACCAGACTTCCTGGCTACGTCTCCGGGTCCACTCCAAGAGTGAGACCGCTCTTTAATTAATCTCAAATGCTTAAAAATTACAAAGAAAAGGCTTACATAAAAGCTCCCAAAAATCAACTTTCAGATCTACGATTCTGGGCAGAAACAGACATCATAGGTGGCTGGAAAACATCATTCTGCAACTTTTGACTGTAAGCTCATGTATGCTTGGCTTGCTCAAATGGGATCTAGAGGAACTTTTCTATTTGACTACTCTGATAAACAAATTGATAGCATATTCAAAATCCTCTCGAAATTCTGCAACTTTTGAGTATAAAGTCGATTTATTTCTAAGCAGGTCACCTGGGACACCTCCTGGCATGGATTCTAATGCAGCCTCTTCCTATCAGATCCGTACAGTCTCGAAAAGCATGCCAACTCCTCTTCTAGAGACACTTTTCTATTCGACTACTCTGATGAATAAGCACATAGCATATTCGAAATCCTCTCGAAATTCTACAACTTTTGAATATAAAGTCGACCTATTTCTGAGCAGGTCTCCTAGAACACCTCCTAGCATGAATTCCAATGCAGCCTCTGCCAACTCCCCCCGCCTCGTTTTGCGTTCCCAGTTAAATAAGCAGGACTGCTAACCAACTCGCCAAACTTAGCGAACCTCCTTCAGATTTGGTTGTAACCACCAGATTTGAAGGAAATCCGCCAGATTTTGCTGGATCTGCCAAACTACTGGCTTCTAGAAGGTGACACGTCATGCTGACGTCAGCGTCCATACTGCTGACGTCATCAGCACGGCCTGTTCACTATTTGACTTTTTATCACTGTTTTCAAACAACTTCGATGTGTCATAATTTCTTCATATGAGCTCCGTTTGAGAAAGTAAATATATGGACGAAATCGGGAGAATGAGACGGACACAATGGCGTTGGTTTCATATAATTTTGAGAACTTTGATTTTTTATTATTTTTTGAGCCTAGGGACCCTTCTGAGACTTCTGGGTCATTCCTAGATCCTCCTTTTCTACATTTGAGTATTTTCGAACTATTTTGGATCCACCTGGATAAAGTTATGTGACGTTCCACATACCACTGGAAATGAAATGACATGTACTATCCATCTGGAATAGTATTAGCTGTAAAGATATCAAAACGCATATGTTACATACCCACTATGACATAATAATTTTTTTGGCCTTTTTCTTCTTTTCTCCGAAGGACATAGTTCCCTAAATCCCTATGGGGCCAAATACAGACTCTGCCATCCCCTTATGCGCACTCATATGATCTGCGGTTATGGCCACAGGCCAAACAACTAGGCGCCCTTTAGCATTTCGCGACTCAACGATATGAGCGAGTCAAGCCTTTCGACGCTGCAACCCCCGAAATGCTGAAATGTCGAACCCCGAAAGGGCTGGCGAGTGACAAGCTCCCCGCTTGGGTCTTGTCCATGTGACCCTGTTCGGTGACCACGTGCTAAATCAACAAATCACTTACTGCCTTTTCGTGATTCGGGGAATCACGATGCGATGTCTCTTCCTCTCCCTTTCGAATCCTCGAAACTCCGTAATCTCCGAAGTTCCCCTCCAAAGGGAGATCAACAGCTATAAGCCTCCCCTGATCCGACGGTCCTGTCCGTATTAGTATTTCGGTAAACAGGAGTTCGAAATGTAAGAGAGTCAAGTCTTTCGACTCTTCAAACCCTGAAACTCGATACTCGAGTTCTTGTATGAGATCCAACGGCTCTCGATGCCTTGGATCCAACGGTTCAGATATTCTCAGAGTTTCGTGAACCGATATTTCACGATGCAACGACTCCAAAACTCTTTGTCACTCCAATCCCCGAATCTCGATATGGGGATTCGTGTAGGAGATCATTGATTCTCGAGGATTTAGATCCAACGGTCCATAGGATTTTAGAGCTTTCCCCAAACTCTGACCGCTCACCATGTGTCTCCTCAGATGGACGATCTGGATCCTTTCGGGACTCCTTTCTGCCATAAAGCACATCGGGGTTTTGGGCACCGGAATTTCACGACTTGCGAAGACAAGGGTTCTTTCCCTTTGGTTTCCCGAGTGTCGAATCGCCAAAATGTCGACCAACAGCCACGTGTCCCTTCGATGGATGGTTGTGACCTTTACCCATGATCAACTGTTATGAGCTTTTCAGGATGATCAACGGTCACTATCAAATCCTAGCTTTCTCAAACTTATTCACACTTAAACCGATTCAGGGTTTTGTTTATCAGGATTTCGCGACTTGCGACCCCTAGTGAAATAGTTCCTCTGTCAATTTGAATCCCCGATATCCAAAATACCGATGGACTCTCGATCTTTGCCACATGTCCTCCACGGATGGATGGCCCAGATTGTTTCAGGACTTCGCCAAGTGCGAGGTCAAAATGCTCACCTTCCTGTTTGGTTTCTCGATGTCCGAATCCCCGAAATGGGTGATCTCGCGACACGTGGCCTCCCTTAATTGGACAATCTAGATCTATTTCGGGACTTCCACCATGGAGTGTCCCGATCTCTTGTCATCAGGACTTCCGAAATCTTGAAGTCTGAAGCCTCGATATCAACTCCTCTTTCAGGACTTTCGCCTCTTTTCACAAGGCTTAACCCTCATGCATCTCCTGACAGCTCCAACAGCTGTCGGGTTTTCTAACTAAGATCTAACGGTTGAGATTTGTCCTGTGCTGTGCACTCTCCCGCTGCACCCTGGAGGTGGAAAAACCAACGGTCCAGATACTCCCATGGACCTTGGGGATCTACGATCCCGATTTTCTTCGCTACTCGCAAAGATAAAGGAAAAGGGTTAAGGCATTTAACGCCCTTGTTTATTCTTCCAATATAATGGTCGAGAATGGCCGCAGATCTTTCGACAGGATCTCGTCCATCAATCAATTCTTATCCCTATGCGGCTATTTTGGGATTTTAAGAGGCCCATTCTTCCTCGTACAGAATTACTAAGACTTGCACCTTCAAATCCTTTTTCAGGTTCTTGGTAAGTTTTCCAAGAGAGGGTTTCTCTATGGAGAGATTTATTCCAGGTATTCTTGGAGATGAATAAGGGCATAGATTTCCTGAAAGAAGACTTGAAGTCCAAGTTAGATCAGTATACATATATATAAATCTATCTATAAACATAAGCCATGTGGATCTATTCTGTGTATTCCTGGAAATGAATAAGGGTATAGTTTTCCTAAGAACAGACTTGAAGTCTGACTTAGATCGGTAAGCATATAAATAGCAATTCATAAAACATAAGCCATACATGATCTTTCCATTATAAGCATGCAACCACTATTTCTGGTCAAACACCACACAAATAGTCTTATGCTCAAACCATTCATAAATTGCACAGACTATGAACATACATATCAACATATAAACTTCAAGATACAGGATATAAAACACTTATCAACAACTTTACACCAAGTTTGATTGCAACTGCTGAGAGGGGTGCTCGTTTCCACCCAACCGTAGGCTCAGCGACTCCCAACAGATTTACCACTAGCCACCCCTAAGATGAGACCACGATGCTGCAAGAATGCGTCTCTATTTGTCAGTGACCGAGAATGAAGGTTACTCTCCTTCTTTGCTATCACTCACTCTATTTTTTTCCAGAGTTCTCTTCCTTCTCCTCTTCCCCTCATGTCTGCCCCCTGATCACACACTCTTCCTGCATTTTCTCCTTTCGGTGAGGTTGCATGTGGCATGATCTTCCTCGTGGTGATCAAGTCTGAGGACTCTACGGATGGGCAGTTCACCTCCATCCCTCATTACTCATGAGGAGCCATTTACCTACCAACCTGGCGAGTCATTTAATTCGGGGCCAACGAGCCGCTTTTAGTTCTCCGAGCCAGTGAAGTCCAAATATGATATTGGTTTCAGTGGAAGTTAACGCCACCTTTCCAGGTGCCTTCCACCACCTTTCTTCAACCATCATGGTCTCTTTTTCATCACATCCCCTCTCAGCAGTCCTGCAATATATATATTCATAATATTATTCACAGTCATCAACCTTTTTCACAAGGTCCATTCACATCACACATTCACATTTTTTATTTTGCCACAATACTTGGCCAGTATAGTTATTTTTACAGAATGGGGGAAATAGGGAGTTACATTTCCCTCCCCATTAAAGGAACATCGTCCTCGATGTTCTATCCATCAACTTGACATGCATGTACAGATGTAAACAAAATCAGATATGCCCATTTCATGGCATCCTACATTTCCCATGTAGCCTCATATGAGCCAAAATGTTTCCACTGCACCTTGACTTGTGCAATGGTTTGATTCCGGAGTGGGGTTTCCTTTCTGTCCAGTATGCATTGAGGTTCTGGTAGAAACTCTCCCTCCAGTTCCACCTAGATCACAGACCAATCAATTATATGATTAGCATCATGTACATATTTCTTTAATAATGAAACATGGAAAACATTATGCGCTTTTACGGTGGGAGGAAGTGCTAGCCTATAGGCTACAGGTCCCACTCTATCTAGGACCTCAAAGGGTCCACAATATCGAGGTGATAACTTTGCACAAGCTCCCATTTTCAGGGAACTCTTCCTGGGCCTAACCCTGAGATATACATGATCTCCCATTTTGAACTCTCTTGGAGTTCTCTTTTGGTCGGCATAACTTTTCTGTCGGTTCTGAGCGACCTTCAGGTTTTGTTTTATCTGAGTCACCTGTTGTTCCATTTCTTTCAACATGGCAGGTCCAAAAGAAATCCTATTTACGAGATTACTCCAGTTGACTGGAATGTTACATGGTCTACCATAGAGGACTTCGAAGGGACTTATCTTTAAGGATGCTTGGTAGCTATTGTTGTAGGCGAATTCTACCAGTGGCAGGTAGTCTTCCCACTTCTTGGGTTGATGCATTACATGCATTCTTAGCATGTCTTCAAGTATTTGGTTCACTCTTTCTGTTTGTCTGTCGGTTTGAGGGTGATAGGCAGTGCTAAACAACAATTTGGTTTCTAAGCCATCCATCAGTGATTTCCAAAAGTTAGAAGTAAATTTCGTGTCTCTGTCAGACATGATCTCTTTCAGCATACCATGCAGTCTGAATATCTCCTGCATGAATACCTGGGCGATATCAATTGCTTTGCAAGTGGATTTGATAGGGATGAAATGGGCAGACTTGCTCAATTTATCCACCAATACCATAATGGAATCGTTCTGTTTGGTCGATGTTGGTAATCCAATGATGAAGTCCATGGAGATGGTTTCCCACTTTCATTCTGGAATTGGTAGAGGTTGTAATAATCCTACTGGGTGTCAGTGTTCTGCTTTAACTTGTTGGCACTCTATGCATTTGGCCAAGTACTCGGCTATGTCTTTCTTCATTCCAGGCCAATAGAATTGTCTCCTAGTGGCTGTGATCATCTTCTGGTATCCTGGATGACCAGAATAGGGTCTTTTATGTAGTTCATCCAGTATGAACCTCTTCAAGTTGTCACAATCCGGAATATAAAATCTACTTTTGTAAGTGAGAAGACCTCCTTCGGTCATCTGGTAGCCTTCATATTTGTCTCCGACGGGTTCTTGTTGTAGGTACATGGTCACGGTCTAGACGAAGGGATCTGTTTCTTGTGCATTTTTTATTCTTTCCTTGACATCTGTCTCATAGGTGCTCACCGCTGCCAGGTGAATTGTTTTCATACTTTTGTTAAGGGCATCAGCCACCCTATTTTCCTTTCCTTTAATGTGTTTGATCTCGAAATCAAACTCGCTAAGGAGGTCCATCCACCTAGTTTGTCTAGCATTGAGATTTGGTTGATCAAACAGGTATCACAATCCACAGTGATCTGTTATAAGTACAAATTTTCTTCCTAGGAGATAATGCCTCCACGTTTTCAAGGCATGCATTATGGAAGCCAGCTCTAGATCATGGGTCAAATAGTTGACTTCATGCTCGTTCAATTTTGGGGATTCATAGTAGATCACACTTCCTTCCTGCATAAGGACTCCTCCGAGCCCTTCCTTACAGGAATCTATGCACACGAGGAACTCAGCTTCTGGATTGGCGATCTTCAGCACGAGTGCATGGGTCAATAGATGTTTCAGGGTTTGAAATCTTTCTTCACATTTCTGTGTCCACAGGAATTTTGTCCCCTTCTTCTGGAGGGTAGTGATTGGACAACCAATCTTGGAGAATCCTTTTATAAATCTCCTATAGTATCCTGCTAATCCCATAAAAGATCTGATGTCTGAAACATCCTTTGGGGTAGGCCATTCCATGATAGACCTGATTTTGTTAGGGTCTATTGCTACTCCTTCTTCGAAGAGAACATGGCCTAAGTAATGTATTTGCTTATGGAAGAATTCACATTTGCTGAATTTGGCATAGAGATGATGTTCTCTTAGTACTTGCAGCACAAGTCTAAGATTATCTTCATGCTCTTTTCTGTTCTTGGACTAAATTAATATATCGTCAATAAAAACAAGCACAAATTTGTCTAGGAATTTGTTGAGTACATTGTTCATCAAGCACATAAAAGTGGCAGGGGCATTGGTCAACCCAAATGGCACCACCACAAACTCATATTGACCATACCTCGTTCGGAAGGCATCTTTATGGATGTCTTCACCCTTGGTTTGGACTTGATGGTATCCCGACCTCAAATCAATCTTTGAGAAAATAGACACACCCCCCAATTGATTGAATAGGTCATCGATCCTGGGCAAGGGGTACTTGTTCTTTATGGTTACCTTATTGAGTTGCCTATAATATATACACAGTCTAAGGGTACCGTCCTTTTTCGCAAACAAGACTGGTGCTCCCCATGGAGACACATTGGGCCGAATATAGCCCTTATCCATCATTTCTTTTCATTGCAACTTGAGTTCAACTAACTCGGGTGTGCTCATCTGGTAGGGTGTCCTAGACACTGGCACCGCTCCTAGTGCAAGTTCTATCGAGAAGTCTATGTCCCTTCTCGGAGGTAGACCCGGTACCTCTTCCAGAAATACATCTATGTATTCTCTCAAGATAGGGTGATCGCCAGGGCTTGGTTTGTCACCTTCGATTTCTTTCAACACCTGTATTGAATATAGGGTACATCCCTTTCGGCAATACTTTCTCATTTGCAGAGCTGATATTTGTCTCACCGAGACAGGTTTTCGGATCCATTGAAGGGTTATCCTCTTTCCTTTTTTACTTACACATTCTAAGGTTTTATGGTAACAGTCCAATCTAGCTTTATGGGCAGCTAGCCAATCCATACCAATCAACAGATCATACAATCCCAGGGGTAATATGTTAAGGGTTGCTTGGGTGGGGGATTTACCCAACATCAATTGGCAGGCTGGTATAACCTCTGCTATCCTTCTTCTGGTACCAGTGGCTAACTGTACCAACCATGGATTGGTATGTTTTTGTGGCTGTAGTTTACACTTATCAACAACTTTAGGGGCTATATAACTCAAATTTGAACCAGGTTCAATCAAACCAGACACTAGATGGTTGGAAATCATACCTTCTATTTCCACCACTGAAGCTTGGTGGTCATCTTGGTTATTATCCAAGGCTACGTAAATTTGTGGCTCACTCCTGGCCACATCATTGACGGTAGTATCTTCTTGGATGTTATAAATCCTCCAACTATTCTGTTGTCAGTGTGGACAGTCTCTCAATAGATGTTCTTCTCCGCAACCCCATCATTTCAAAGGTTCTCTCTTTGGGTTATCAGTCTTCATTGATATGGGTCCAGAAGTTTTATTTCCGCTCAAGGAGGAAAAATTATGTTGGTGCATACTCCGGGATGGAAAGCTCATTCTTGGGTTCTTCTTATAGTTCTTAAATCCTGGGGATTTAATTCCCTTTTTCTGAAATCTTGAACTATTCTTCTGCTTCCATCCTTCGCGAGGTTCTGCTCGATGCCCAAACTGTTCATGACAATAGGTTGCCTTTAGAATAGTGCCTTCTAGAGTCTTTGGCTCATCAAATTCAATTATGTTCCAGTAGTCCTTAGGTAGTCCACTAATGTAGCGTTGCACTTTTTCCTTTTCCGCTTTGATATAGGGTACATACCTCAATAAATCGAGGAATTTGTTGACATATTCTTCTATAGTGAGCTGTCCCAGTTTGAGTTCATAAAACTCTTTAGTCTTTTCGTCGAAATATTTTTCCGACAGATACTTCTTCCGGAAGTATTTCTCAAACCGTTCCCAAGACAGGTCCTCTTCGCGAACCCCTTTCACCTTCTTAAGGTCTTCCCACCAAATGGAAGCCTTTCCGTTCAAGTTGAAGGTGGCCACTTGGGCCTTCATATTTTTTGAAAAGTCATGGACTCTGAAATACTTCTTTAGTCCAAGCAGTCGGGCCTCTTCTTCCTCTCCCTTCTTTATTTCACCATCGAAGGAGGGTGGTTTGACTTTTTTGAATTCTTCGAAATTACGACCTTTGGAAGGTTTTTTCTTCTTCTGTTTCTTTCGGGAATAGGAAATGGTTCTACTTCTAGAAGAGCCCTCCGAATCGCTAGCTTCCTTCTCAGAGGAATTATCCGATGCTTGTCCTTTACCTCTGGGGTGGACCTTTTTCGAGGTGCTCCTCTCAATGTGTCCACTAATATGACCATGTTTCTGAGTTTTAGGTAGATGTTGCATTTGTCTTTGTAGATCAGATAAACTTTGTAGTAAAACTGCGTTAATTTCTATTTGTTTTTCTTGTTCTTTCATCATCCTTTCATTGTCATCCTTACATCTTTGTAACTCGACCATGAGGCTCCTCACAGTCTTGACTATATCTAGAGGGGTCCCTACTGCCCTCCTTTCGTCAGACTCTTCGTCTCTATTGTGGGAGCCTTCCCCCACTTCATGGTGAGTCACCATACTATGCGTTGATAATTTCCCGTGGTTGATCTTCCGCTTGTGTGAAAAAGGAAAAACGTTGGTTGTTAGTCAATATTTATATTTATTTATAACCAGTACATAATTCATATTTTCACATGTACACACACACAATAGGGGTTTTTCTCTCTTAACTTCGTCTTTTGATTAGGAAGGTTAAGACAGGGGGGTTACTCTTTTTAAGAGTGTTCCGAACGGAGCTTCTGCGCAACTCGTTCATGAGCCCAAGCAGGCCAAGTGTTGTAACCATGCTCTGATACCAATTTGTCACATACCCTCTACGGCATAAAAAAAAATTTGGCATTTTTCTTCTTTTCTCCAAGGGACATAGTTCCTCAAATCCCTATGGGGCCTGATATAGACCCTGGAATCCCCTTATCCGCACTCATATGATCTGCAGTTATGGCCATAGGCCAAACAAATAGGCACCCTTTCGCATTTAGTGGCTTGGCAATATGAGAGAGTCGAGTCTTTCGACTCTGCAAACCCCGAAATGCCAAAATGCCGAACCCCGAAAGGGCTGGCGAGTGACAAGCTCCTCGCTTGGGTCTTATTCACGTGACCCTATTTTGTGACAATGCTCTAAATTGACAAAGCACTTACCTCCTTTTCGCGATTTAGGGAATCGTGATGCGATGTCTCTTCCTCTCCCTTTTGAATCCCCGAAACTCCGTAATCTTTGAAGTTCCCCTCCAAAGGGAGATCGATGGCTATAAGCCTCCCCTGATCTGACGATCCTGGTCGTATCGGGATTTCGGTAATCGGGAGTTCGAAATGCAAGAGAGTCAAGTCATTCAACTCTTCAAACCCCGAAACCCGATACTCGAGTTCTTGTATGAGATCCAACGGTTCAGATATTTTCGGAGTTTCGTGAACTGGGAGTTCATGATGCAACAACTCCAAAACTCTTTGTCACTCCAATCCCCGAATCCCGATATAGGGATTCATGTAGGAGATCAATGATTCTCGAGGATTTGTATCCAATGGCCCACGATATTTCGAAGCTTTCCTTGAACTCTTACCGCTCACCACGCGTCTCCTCAAATGGATGATCTATATCCTTTTGGGACTCCTCCTTGTTGCCATAGAGCGCATCGTGGTTTTGGGTACCTGGATTTCACGACTTGCGAAGAGAAGGGTTCTTTCCCTTTGTTTTCCCAAGTGTCGAATCGCCGAAATGTCGATCGACAGCCACGTGTCCCTCCGATGGACGACTGCGACCTTTACCCACGATCAACCGTTATGATCTTTTCAGGATGATCAACGATCACTATCAAATCTCGGCTTTCTCAAACTTATTCACACTTAAACTGATTCAGGATTTCGCGAGTTGTGACCCCCAGGGACACAGATCCTCTATCAATTCGAATCCTCGATATCTGAAATATCAATGGACTCTCGATCTCTGCCACGTGTCCTCCACAGATGGACGGTCCAAATTGTTTCAGGACTTCTCCAAGTGCGAGGTCAAAATTCTCACCTTCCTCTTTGGTTTCTCGATGTTTGAATCCCCGAAATGGGTGATATCGCGACATGTGGCCTCCCCTAATCGGACAATCCAGATCAATTTTGGGACCTCCACCATGGAGTGTCCCAATCTCTCGTCATTAGGACTTCCGAAATACTGAAGTCTGAAGCCCCGATATCAACTGCTCTTTTGGAACTTTCTCCTTTGTTCACGAGGCTTAACCCTGATGCATCTCCTGACAGCTCCAATGGCTATCGGGTTTTCTAACTAAGATATGACGGTTCAAATCTATCCCACGCTGTGCACTCTCCCGCTGCTCCCTAGACGTCGAAAAACCAACGGTCTAGATACTCCCATGGACCTTGGGGATCTACGGTCCCGATTTTCTTCGCTACTCATGAAGATAAAGGAAAAGGGTTAAGGCATTTGCCCTTGTTTCTTCTTCCAATCTAACGGTCGTGAATGGCCATAGATCTTTCGACAGGATCTCGTCTGTCAATCGATTCTTATCCCTACACGGCTATTTCAGGATTTTGAGAGGCCCATTCTTCCTCATACAATATTACTATGACTTGCGCCTTCAAATCCTTTTTCAGGCTCTTGGTAAGTTTTCCAAGAGAGGGTATCTCTGTGGAAATATTTATTTCGGGTATTCCTGGAGACGAATAAGGGCATAGATTTCCCAAAAGCAGACTTGAAGTCCAAGTTAGATCGGTATACATATATATAAATCTATCTATAAACATAAGCCATGCGGATCTATTCCGGGTATTCCTGGAAATGAATAAGGGTATAGATTTCCTAAGAATAGACTTGAAGTCTGACTTAGATCGGTAAGAATATAAATAAAAATTCATAAAACATAAGCCATACGTGGTCTTTCCATTATAAGCATGCAACCACCATTTCTGGTCAAACACCACACAGACAATCTTATGCCCAAAACCATTCATAAATTACACAAACTATGAACATACATATCAACATATAAACTTCAAGATATAGGATATAAAACACTTATCAACAACTTTACACCAGGTGTGATTGCAACTACTGAGAGGGGTGCTCGTTTCCACCCAACTGTAGGCTCAACGACTCCCAACGAATTTACCACTAGCCACCCCTGAGCTGAGACCACGATGCTGCAAGACTGCATCTTTGTTTATCAGTGACCGAGAATGAAGGTTACTCTCCTTATTCTCCACTATCACTCACTCTATATTTTTCTAGGGTTCTCTTCCTTCTCCTCTTCCCCTCGTGTATACCCCCTGATCGCACACTCTTCCTGCCTTTTCTCCTTTCAGTGAGGTTGTGTGTGGCACGATCTTCCTCACGGTGGTCAAGTCTGAGGACTCTACAGATGGGTGGTTCACCCCCATCCCTCAATACTCATGAGGAGCCATTTACCTACCAACCTACCGAGTCATTTAATTCAGGGCCAGTGAGCCGCTTTTGGTTCTCCGGGCCAGTGAAGTCCAAATACGGTATTGGTTTCGGTGGAAGTTAATGCCACCTTTCCAGGTTCCTTCCACCACCTTTCTTCAGCCATCGTGGTCTCTTTTTCATCACATCCCCTCTCAGCAGTTCTGCAATATATATATTCATAATATTATTCACATTCATCGACCTTTTTCACAAGGTCCATTCACATCACACATTCACATTTCTGAGCTTGCCACAATACTTGGCCAATATAGTTATTTTTACAGACTGGGGGAAACAGTGTGTTACAACTTACCATTATCCATCAAATAAACTTGGGTCCATTACCCAAACCATTGTGCTACTGGAATTCGCTACCAGAATTTCTTCAAGGGTTGACATCAATGAAAAAACCTCAATTTATCAACAATCTCTCCCTTTGGCATTGATGGAAAATTTTTGATGCAATATTGAAGTCATGTCACTCATGCTCCCCCTTTACCTTTACCTTTTCATCTGATAAATGTATCCCCCTTTGTTATCAAATCAAAATGTGTCTTTCCATCCGGGGTTGCTCCCACTAACTGAACTATCCTTGGGGATACTTCCCCTGACTAAAATCTTCCTAAAACCGATCTTCCAACCTGAATTTTCCTCTTTATGGTGCTTCCTCGTGTAAATCTAAGACATATAAGATAAGCATTCAAAAGCATTCATTTTGGAGTAGAAATTACTATGAGTCTCTAGCGTAGATACTCAAAGGATTCTCGTGGAAGTGGTTTTGTAAAGATGTTTGTCACTTGTTCTTTTGTGCCCACATATTGAAATTTGGTGTTCTTCTCTATAAAATTTTCCCATAGAAATTGATACTTGATTGGAATGTGCTTCATCTTAGAGTGGATCATCGAGTTTTTTGAGATATTAACGGTTCTTGTATTATCACAATAGATTGGAATGGGATCATCATACTCAACCTGTATATCTATTAGAGTTTGTTTTATCCATAGAATATGTGTACAACATCATGTTGTTGCAATATACTATGTCTCAGTTGTAGATAAGGATACTTATTATTGTTTCTTTCTTATCCATAATACTAAACACTTACCCAAGTGGAATGCTTCTCCACTAGTTCTTTTTCAGTCATCAATGCAACCTGCCCAATCTACATCTGTGTAGGAAATAAGTGATAGATCATTTCCTTTTGGATACCATAATCCAAAATCTTCTATTCCTTTGAGATATCTGAAAATCCTATTTACTACTAATACATGTAATTCATTTGATGCTACTTGAAATCATGCCACCTATCCAACTACCTACATTACATCTAGTCTGGATGTTGTCACATATAGTAAGCTACCAATCATTGACCTGTATTTCCTCTGGTCTGTAGAATTTGAATCATCATATTTACTCAACTTGCAACTGGTTTGCATAAGAGTGGTAACTAGTTTGCAATTTTCCATTATGAACCTCTTTAGCATTTCTCTGATATACTTAGTTTGAGAAATAAAAATTCCTTGGTTGCTTTGACATATCTAAAGACCCAAAAAGAAGGATATTTCTCCAAGTAATGAAATTTCAAATTTTCTTCATATCCTTTGCAAACTTCTGGCTTAACCTTTCATTAGTACTTCCAAAATAATATTATCAACATAAATTTCAATTAATAAAATACTACCTTGATTTACCTTGATGTAGAGGTTGTTGTCTGTGCTTCCTTTCCATAGTTCATAGGGATTTTTGTCATTGTTGTTTCTAAGAATTGCTATGTTTTGAATGTGAATTGTTGTATGCACTGCATGTGTCCAAAAAATATCTATCAATTTGGAATCCATTAGCATTGTTCAATCCATTTCCTGTGTAATTATCATCCATTATGATAATGTTCCTTTGTCTCTGAACCACTATCTAAACCAATATATGAATCCATGCTCTCATCCACTGTCATATATCTATCCAAAACCACTAAGTGTTCTTATGAATCCACCTCTTTCCATACTATGTCTGACTCTACTTGCACAACTGTCCATCATGTTGACCCATTTATCACTATACTATCATGAATTCTTGATTAATCTATCAAACTATACTTATGCTAACTGACTGATCTGAATCTGTCTTCTCAAACTCTACAAGCTTCTCAAAGGATGGTTCTTTGTTCTGTAACATCTATTGCATAGACTCCCCATGTCTAATATTCATATTACCTGGGAGTCTCTAAGCCAGATGGCTCAGAAAAATTCCTACTTTGATGTGTATTAATCATCATCCTCATTGGTAGATTCATCATCATCTTCATTGGTAGATTCATTATCTCTCTAAGATCTGACTTCTTTCTTTCTGTCCATGGATTCGTCTTTCACGACAATGCATGAAAGTACAATCTCTTGAACCTGTTCCTTATTTACATGTCCTTCCTTCCTTCCTTTCAGTTATTTTCCAAACCTTTTTGTAACTGACATATTTATTTTTCTCTATAGAATTTTCTTCATCTCGTTTTATTATCAATCTTGCGATCTATGGTACCTGGTATTTGTTCACATGTTCTTCCCATTTTCTTATCCATACTTTCTTATATCTGATATCAGTGATCTCTTTCATGGAATTATCGATCATGCTTATGCAATCACTGGCTATGTGTCCATAGTTATGCAATTTGTAACACTCAATGTTACGTGTGGCCACATCGGAACTTCTTGCTTGAACATTTCTTTTATAATCCCTACAATCTGCAACCTTATGTCTAAAATTAGTACAATAAAAACAATGAACATAAAAGAAATTTGCATACCTAGGAGTGAATGATGTTCTTTGTGGTGTAGTCCTTCTGAATTTATTCCTTGACTGATCATGATCATGATTTAAGCTTCTTTGTGGCTTGAACACAGATGGTCTTCTTGAAGATGTATCTTCAATAGTTTTATTAGATTTTGGTTGACCATGATTCCTTCCTTTGATTACTTCTGCATAACTCTTTCTATTTTCTTCACTCTTCTTTTCTAGCAACCTAGAGTTCTTCTCTTCATTCTATGTAAATGGTGTGGATGTTTCTGTCTCTTCAACGTTCTTTTTGAGCTTGACAATTTTACTTCTCAATGTGACAACTTCTTCCTCAAGCTTCTCAACCTCTTCTTCTTTCTTTAATATTGGAGACTTCATGACTTCTTATGTTTTCTTCGCTTCTTCAAGATGAATTTTTAATGTGATTATTTCTTCTTCAAGTACTTTCTCTTCTTGACCAAATTTTGACTCAAGTTGGTTTAGATCGTTAGTTATTTCCTTAAGATGATCTGTCAATATCTTCTCTCTCATTTCTACTTCTTCCTTCTGTGATACTATGTTGGCTTCCAAACAGTGTTTTTTATATTCAAGATTTTCTTCAATCTTGCTGGCTTCTTCTAGCTGAGTTCTTAAGTTCTCGATGACCTGTTGGGATTCTTCAAAAATGTGAACACTTTCCTTTTGTTTCATCAATTCTTTCTTGAGTGACTTGTTTTCTTCTCTTAGTTAATATAAAGAACTAATCAATTATGCCTCATAATTGTCTTCTTTTTCAAAAAAAAAATTTGTCTCATTTCCTTCATGGCATTCTATTTCAAGTTGTCCGCGTTTTTCACAATTAAATCAAAACAACATACCTCTATTGATTATGTACTCTTCATATTTATAATCTGTTTGACATGGTGAACATATTTCTTCTTGATTTGTAACTGCATCTTCTTAATCTATGATGGGTGAAGAATATATGTCATGTAACTTATCCCAAAGTTCTTTGGCTAATGAACATTTACCAACCTTTTCTCTTACTGGATTAGGTAATCCTTCCCAGATGAAATCCATTGCTATTTTTGTATTCTTCTTCAATTCCTTCTTGTCTATAGTCTTTTCCCTTTTTGAACTATCATATCCTATAACGACTGATATCCAAATATAATTCCCATGTTCCTTTAAAAATATTTTATCCCTTATGCTCCACATCTCATACTTTAAACCATTATGACCATTAAACAATGGTACTCCATTCTCAGAACAATCCATGATCTTATTCTAGTGGTTAAACTGTTTCTTGAAGGAACCTTCTCTGATACCAACTGTTAGATTACTCAGAGGAGGGGTTAATCAGTAATAGAGCAATTTAATCATGTTTAACCATAATATGAAAGTGTTATATCAATGTATCATTGTCATCCAATAGTTGCAGAGTAAATAAACTAGAAACAAATGAGAAATCATACACATACATAGTACACCCATGTTTTTACGTAGAAACCCAAAGCAAGAGAAAACCACAAAATGTTTTTTCCGATATGTCTTTAATAATTACATTCATTGGATGCACCAACTTCCTTTGTTTTCCAGCTGCAACTAGAAGGATGTTGCAACCCCCTAATTTCTTAGGATACAACCTGAGGGAAGCTCCAACTCCCCAATTCTCTGGCTACAATCAGAAGGAGGCTACAACCCCCTATGTTCTTCAGCTACAACTGGAAGGTGGATACAACCACTTTTCCTTTCCCCGTCCAACCACCCTGGCGTAGATTTAGAATGATGGAACCATTGTCACACTATCATTGTGAGATATACTGTTGTAAACCTATACCAATCAACCTGCACCAAACAACATGTACCAATAACCTAAACCATGCATGAACCTATACCTCAAATTTTACCATAAACAAGTGCATCAACCATGCACCAACCTGTACCAAACAACTTGTAATCAACCTGTACCATAAACAAGTGCATCAACCATGCACCAACATGTACCTCAACCTATACCATGAACAAGTGCATCAACCATGCACCAAAACTTTACAAATAAAATGTCACAACAACCTATCCAAACAACCTATCACAACAACCTGTCTCATCAATCTTATCAACCAATTCATATCTACTCACCAATATCAATCACCAAGACAACTCTCAAAGATGTGCATCAACCAAGCATAACACAAAAACTCATAATCATCACCAAGATCAATATGTGCTTCTAATAATATACCAATACAAGTATGTTACATCATCCATAAACCATGTGTCAACAATACTACTAACAAGTTCCTCCAAACATGTACCAAGTATGTATCAATCATGTATAAACTACTCATCAACTATGACTCATCAATATGTACCAAAATCATCAACTATATACCTCATGTATGTACCAACTCAAAAACTATTGGTCTCAACCATGTACCCAACATGTACCTCAACCAAAAGCCCTCATCAATTTCATCATCCAAATATGATTTGTAACTCTGTAATAGACCTGGTGTATAAGATCACATACCTACAAATCTTCCTTAACTTTAACAACAAGAGACTAGCATTTTCATTAAACTTTACTTTAGTCTCACATGACTAATTTTGGATTAGTCAACAACCCTAACTTGAAATAATCATAACTATAAACTTGTAATGAATAAATATCTAAAAATGGTAAAAAATGTTCTTCAGTGTCTTTTATGCAATTCCTCCAGACTTCACTACTCGGAACCTCTCAAAAAAGGAGTTATAGAAAAAAATGGCATACCTTGTTGAATTATAGTTTATTCTAGAGAATGAACTTTCAAAGCGTGCCCCGCACAGAATATTTGTTGTATGGATCTAAAACTTGTACATAGAATACTACAGACTATGGTCTAACCAATAAATTTGGTCTTACTGAATTTGGATCTTTTATGAAGAAGTTATGACGTTTTTACCCGAAACACATGTTTTAGAATAGTTTCAAGACTAGCCACAAAACCTATTTTCCACGTCGTGTAACTCCAAAAATACAACGACCCAAAAGATGAAATTTGTATCACAACTACTTGGATATGTTTACTCAATGGCCTCCCAATTTCACGATCTGAAGCATTCTAGAAAACACTTTATTGTGAAAATGGTGATATGACTTGTAAATAACATACCTTAGAAAGCATTAGCAAAAGAATTTATCCTCCCTTGAATTTCGGCCTTCTTTACTTCACCTTCCCTCTAAAATTAGACTTTTATATCCTTTGGTTACCTCAGTCACCTGTAGATATTCAATATTATGGAGTGTGATTAAAATGAGAGATCCTTGCCTCTTATTTATACTTTCATTTAGCTTCCTCAAGGGGTTACCTTTTAACCATCTTAACCCGCTTTCCTTATTTTAGGGTTAACCGACTTCTAACCACTTGCAAAGTTAGTAATTTATCCACTAACTTTGTTATTTAAATAATGTCTTTTGTATTCACTTTGACTTATAGTACACTCATCACTTCATTTTATTATTTACCTTCTAAAATCTCTTAAACCACTTTGACTACTTTGACCTTTTGGGGCTTCTAGATGACTCATGAGGGTTCTCCAACTTCACATGGCCATAACTCTCTAACCGTGAGGAGTTATGTGACATTACACATACCAATAGAAATGACATGACATGTAATATCTATCTAGAATATTATTACCTACAAATATATCAAAACTCATACCATTATCCATGAAACAAACTTGGGTGTATTACCCAAACCTTTCTCCAACTTCACATGGCCATAACTCTCTAACCTTGAGGAGTTATGTGACATTTCACATACCATCGGAAATGACATGAAATGTACTATCCATCTAGAATAGTGTTTCCTACAAATATATCAAAACTCATAACGTTATCCATCAAACAAACTTGGGTCCATTACCCAAACCATTGTGCTACTATAAATCACTACTAGACTTTCTTCAAAGGTTGACATCAATGACAACCAACCTAATTAATCAAAAATACCCACCCTCATGCATCAAATATAATGGTGCATACCCACCCTCACACAATATTCAATGTTACATAACAATAGAATGCTTAATGTGCACCAAATCAAATAACTTTTTAAATATTGTGAATCAAACAAGACCTTGAATAAAAACTGTTGATAGGAAGTGGTTTTGTAAAAAAGTGGATAACATGCACATATTTTCATTTTAAGTAGGCTATCATTCGAGTACAAGCATACGTCTATCATGAACCACAGAGTGTGAATGAACATGAACATTGTCATCTACTTCTCATTTGTTATAATCTCTCAACATGGTCATATTACGTCCCAATTCATCTCATTTATAATGAGCACACTAGAGCACATGTCTAACTTCCTTGACATTTCAAGGTAAGGGAAACTAAGCTACACATTAAATTTAAGATATCCATTTTTATCTAATCCTTCACAATTTTTGTGTCAAAAATTTAGGAGACTTGGAAGGATTGGAGGTATTCGTACCTTCCTAGGTAATCGAATCACATACTCAACAATATGATTATGAAGAAAACTAGGATAGAATGATGTAGTCACAAGTCCCATACCACATGATCCATAATATTGTAGTGAACAATTCATCGAAAGTCATGTGTTTGATGTTGGAAATTCTATTTATCTTCTTTTGCTTTGTGAGGTTTCTCATCTCTTGGAAATTGGCTTAACATTACTTGTATTACATCTATGGTTCTATCAACCAAAACCAATTTTATTCAATAACAATAGATACGATGTATGCTTGGGATTGGAGGGTGACATGATTATTTGTCATCTTATGTGTAGATAATTCACTGCTTGTTGTCTCCAGAAAGTGACTTGTTGAATTGGTCCTATATTGATAGTAAATTGATAATGATGTAAGAAGAGTTTAGGTAGGAGGATCAAATCATCAAATCGACTAGTATAGGAATTCAAACTAGTATATTTATATCATTTACAAGTGGGTTCATCTATTTAATGCCACATGGCTTGACTCCCATCATTTTAAACTCACATTTTCATTGTATATAGAATTTGATCCAATACATTTAGGGATCAAAACCAGGGTATTACATTCTTCCAAACTTCAATTGAAAGGGAGAAGAAGAAACATATGAAAATAATTACTGTAATCACAACCCATTAAAATGATTAAACCTAGAACTCAACAAAGTAGCTATAAGGCAAGAGTCTTATTAAGATGAATATGAAGAACTATAATAAACATTTGATGAATTTGAAATTTTAAAAATATTTTCTAACTAGAAGGATAAAAAGGTAAATATAGACCAAAAGGATAGTTAAGTAGTAGGTATGTATACAATCATACCATTGGTAAATAATCAATTCACAACAAGAAGAAAAGAAACATGAGGTAAATCTAAAAGATTTACAAGTTATACAAAATTTGATCAAAACATCAAGTTGCATTAATGTGTCGGTATAGGTTAAAAAAAAGAAGTTCTCAATGAAAAAAATATGATTCCTTCCTTTATATAGGATGTTTTATCCCTGATTTTTAGGGATAACCAGGAGATCATGTCTTGAGGCCCACAGGTCCTAGACATGGAGTACCGAGAGCAGGATTGACCTGAGCATGGCCCTAGAGGGTCCATCCTTTTCTTCTTCCATCAGCTTTATCTTGTCAACAGAAACAACATCCATCACCATTGGCTTGGTCTTATATCAGGCGAGGTTCTTTCTCCATGAGATAATTGGTCCAGGTATCATGGTATGTGTCACTTTCGATCATTGAAACTTTTAAACATATGCATATGATTCCTTTAATCTCTAACAACTGCTTGGATCTTACATTAGCCCACTTGACCATGCTCTGGGGGATTGATAGGGTATCCTAGCAAGCTTGTGCCCATAGGTCTTTGTTTGCCAATGGGGGATTTCTGAAAAGCTATCGCCCGCTCCCATCATAGCAACACTATTTCATCTTATCTCCCACTCACTTGTTCCATTCCCCTTGTCTAGGCATTGGGTTGACCTGTTTGTAGGATTGCGCCTTATATCATGGGAAGAAGGGGCTAAAGGCACAGAAGGTAAAAGCAGCTGGTAAAAGATAAAAACCTAGAAATAAAGCCTCGAGATGCTTCGCCCAGGGATCCTCGAGAAGGCAATAAAAATCCTCTCAGTAAGAAACAAGAGGGACCTAGAAAATAACAAGCAAGACCTATTCAAGAGGATAGGGGGTCTCATCACGAGCCAGCCTATTAGGTTCATGGGTACCTAATAGTATTACATTGCCACCATCTAGTTACCAAGCCACGGAAGTGACCTTTGGTTGCATGGCCAAGGGAAATGGGATTTCATCATGAGCTAGCCTTCTCATCTCTGTGAAAGTACTTGTGGGTAACAGTGTCAGCTCTGGTCACCATGCCATGGCAGTTTCCTCTGGTTAGCCCTTGAATAAAAAGAAAAAGAAGAAGAAAAGGAAAATAAAAGAAAAGAATAAAGGCAATAATGGGCTTGGAAAAATTTGCATCCATGACAAGTACAACTCACCTTCTACAAAGGCACCCATAGATAACATCATGCATCCCTGTCTCTCACTTCACCCACATGTCTAAACATCCCCTAGCCACATCACCTCACTTACATGGCTTGGATGAAACCTTCCTAGAAACTTCTCTTTTGTTGTGGATACTAGCCCAATAGGACGTCTTGTCTTTTCCTCCAGTCTTTTATTGTAGGTTTTTGTAATGTCTTTGAGCTCTTGACCGATGTATCAGGGTTTTTATGCATATGTTTAATAATATTAATGATGAAATGTGATTGACATTTCTATGATCCATGTGACTAATGAGACCATGGAGGGCATAGATTTTGTTGTCCATGACCATATCCGACGGACAGGTACCATATGGACCGGTACACATGGGGAGATGATCAATTCGGACCTCCATGGGGCTGAATATCCCATCAAATGGATGTTGATACCCCATCAGGGGGCAAAGACACAACAATTTTTTATTAGGGTTTTGCACCAAAGAAGAAGAGGGAATTCCATCAGGAGCACTTTGGTTGAGCCAAGCCTAGGGGGATTGACCCACTTGCAGTGGAACGTTACCTCCAGATGACTAAGGACGTCACCAGGAGGCTTGTGATGTCATCATGAGCATATGGAAGATGGACAGGGTTGTTGGTACGTGTGGCAGTTTGGAAGATCCCAAGGAGGGCTAACGTTTGGATTCTAGATGTTGCAGTGGCCCTAAAGATCCCTAACGCCTCCCTTGAAGGGGATTTTACCTTCTTTTTACAGCTCAGTTAGGGTTTTAATTTGACAATTTAATGTAAAAATAGTATTCTGGCCTTGTCGACCTTTTTATGACCTAAAAGTTAATTAAGGTCATTGATACAATATATATTGAGGAGTTTTAGCCTCATTTTATCATAACACATCACTCACTCATTAGTGAGGTCTGATTTTAGCACCCTAATTGGGTATTTTTGTTGGTTTAGTGAGGTGCACTTGTTGAAGGAAGGCATTTCTTGGCATTTTATTTTTTTTCTCTTGAAGGAAGGTGTTACAACTAGGGTTTGCATGGTTATTTCTTAAAGAATTATAAGTATTGTTCTGCAAAACTTATTGATTGAATGGTTGTAGTCTTATTTTCTACATGTATTTATAATTTTCTTAATCAAAACCCTAGGTGACAAGCACACAAGTAGGTCCTTGTCTCATGTCCCCTAAAAGAGAAATTTTCAGCCATTGAAGAAGGAAGAAAGAGCCTAGCCATAGCTACACTCTCATTTCTTCTTCTCCCCGAGCTAGCCGTACTTTCCAGAAGTCAAGAAGGAGGAGACGTCCCAGGCCTAGGTTATCTACACCTAGGGTCGTTCTTATTCTAGGGTTTAGTGATAGAGCCTTGTTCTAGCAACACTCTCCCTCACTATACTCTCTTGTCTTGATTTATATTTCATGCTAGCCGTTTTGCCAAGTTAACCTAATGAAGGAGGAGAGAGCACGAGGCCTTGCTTTAGCAACACCAGAGTGAGCCTCTCTCCCCTAGGGATTTGATTCTAGGGCCTTGCCATAGCAGCACTTTAGAAATTTTCCTTCTAGTCCTTAATCGTCCTCCTTCAACCCTTGTGTCTGTCAGGCTGCTAAATTGAAGCTTTTAAGTGTCCTGAATCACTAAATTGTCAAACCAGGGTTGGTAAACTTCGAGCTGATACACAGTATGTGCGGGAAAGCGTCTATTCTTTATTTGAATGCTATCCTAAGAATAAAACACACACCTATTCTGAGAACTTGAATTCTAATAACTAACTCGAAACTGAGCATTTCCTACCAAGTCATAAACAGAAGAAAAACAGT
>JZKD02S1006166.1:175939-188030 GCA_000966675.3 Picea glauca
TTACATGTATTTATAATTTGTTGAATCAAAACCCTAGGTGACAAGCACACAAGTAGGTCCTTGTCTCATGTCCCCTAAAAGAGAAATTTTCATCCATTGAAGAAGGAAGAAAGAGACTAGCCATAGTTACACTCTCTTTTCTTCTTCTCCCTGAGATAGCCGTACTTTCCAAAAGTCAAGAAGGAGGAGACGTCCCAGACCTAGGTTATATACACCTAGGGTCATTCTTCTTCTAGGGTTTAGTGATAGAGCCTTGTTGTAAGCAACACTCTCCCTCACTACAGTCTCTTGTCTTGATGTATCTTTCATGCTAGCCATTTTTCCAAGTTAACCTAAGGAAGGAGGAGAGAGCACGAGGCCTTGCTTTAGCAACACCGAAGTGAGCCTCTCTTCCCTAGGGATTTGATTCTGGGGCCCTGCCATAGCAAGACTTCAGAACTTTTCCTTCTAGTCCTTAGTCATCCTCCTTCAACCCTTGCGTCCTCTTCTAAATTGACTCCATTAGCCAAAAGGCACTAATCTTAGACCTCCAGCGTTGAAGTGAAAGTGATCAAACAAACTCTCAAACTCTTTTCTAAATTGAAACCCTAACTAACTGCTAACCCTAAAGTTGTTGATGTCATACTTGAATATCTCATATTTATGCAGCAACGTCCTGTTTAAGAAGCAATTGAATGGTGATTTAGGCATTAATTGACATTGTGTTGATTTGTTACATTGAATGCCATCTCATTTCAGTATCTATCAAGGAAGTAATATTATTTGCATTTGCTATATTAATAAACATTGACTTTGTCAATATTTATTGCCATAATTGCTTATTTTAATATCAGATAGTCTTATGAAGTACTAACCCATTGAATTATAGCTTGCATATATTGGTTTATTGTTTCTTTGTTCTGGGCAGGTGTTCTTCTTTGGGGCTTCACTTCATTATTGGTTGTTTAGTCGGGACTATATGTTTTTGTTGGTGACCTGTGAAGGGGGAACTTTACCTTTGTCCTTTTAAATTTGCCTCTTCAAAACTCTAGGTTACTGGGGACGTCTCCCGTGGGCCTAACCTCCCTAAAGAGAAAGAACCTCCCCATCATGGTGACATTGGGTGGGATAGGTTCCTGTTATGCCAATTTGACCTCCATCTTATAGACATTTGACCCAGCTACAAACTGTGCGATAACAGGATGCATCATAAATATGGTGAGACCTCAAGTATTCAAAGAGTGGAAACTATCACAAAATGTTATAAATAGTGAAGCTTTGAATGGTCAATTTATGTTTGATAAATATATGTTAGGTTTAAGCTAAAACTAGGTGGTCAATCTATTACTATGAGTTTTTGTTCATATTTGATTTATTTTGTCATTTAATTATGTTAATGTGGCTCCTGGATTCTATTATCCCATTCACTACCAGTCATGAATGTCCAATCTATAACATTTATGGAAATCAAATCAGTTTTCCTAGAAGAGAGAAGATCATGCTTAAAGAGAAAAGAAAAAGGAAGAATGAGATATAAATTGTGCGAACAATAGAAATCTTTTAAGAAATCTTGCAATTGTATAAAGAAATAAAACAACCAAAGTGTAGACAATCCTTTGAAATTTTGGGACATCAAAAAGAAATATTGCCATACAAAGAACAATCTATAAGTGTGTGGAAAGCTACCATCACCCTCATATCAAGGTGAGATTGAAAAATACAGTTTTTTTTCTTCAAGAAAGTTCTATTTATATAATTTTGGTACAAAAATGTACAGTCAAGACTCTTTGTGTCCTGCCAAAAAGGAAACTAGACTAGAGAGCTTCATAACAGTATTCATGTTAGGGGCCTAACCTCCCTAACCCCTCACGTAGGTAGAATAATATATTTTCCATGTAAAAAAGGTCGACATTAGTTACTAAGACCTATTTAATAAATGTGAACGAGTCAATGTAAGAATACCTAATAGAAGCTTTAGTTTCTAGAAATATCTTCCTCTATAATGTTCTTTAGAAGATAGAATTAGTATAAATAAGAGTATGAGACATGAGAGATCTTTGTCTTGAGAATTACTATAATAGATCTCTGCTCTGCTGGAGGTTGCCCCCTCAAAGAAGCAAGTGAACATTGATTTTTTTAATAAATGTATTATTTATGGTATTTCTCTTCTCAATATTTTGTTGTTCCATTATATCTACTAAATATTCTTGTTTCTGCATATTATATTACATATGATACCTTACAAGTGGTACCAAAGCACCTTCCTTGGCAGGAATTGTTGGTAATGTTTTTTCCAAGGTATAGACGTGTATTGTCGACTTCTTTAAAGCACAAATATTTTTCGTTCAACCGGTAAAAATACGGTGGGGAAGACTACATGAAGGTGATACAACTAGTTTCATGGGGTTTCCTAGAAACCAAAGTTTCACCCTTGTTGGAAATCTCTGTAACCCTTATTGTTACCCCTTGATTTGTATCACAATAGACGTAATTTGTACATGACCATCACTCCCAAGTGCAATAGGTATATCGAGAGTCCCCTATGTCTCTTGAAACTAGCCCTAGATAAATTGATCGCCCCCCTCACTACTTTAGTACCATCGAGAACAACACTCAGAAAGATACTCTCTAGTACCTGGGTAATTGGGTAGTACAACTAAGGGTATGATGGAGCCTTCTTAGTTCGTGCCCTAAGATAATCGGCCAAGTACTATTGTTCAACCTTGCATGTATACCAAAGAGCTATAGCACAAGGAAACCCCTATCCATAGGAACCTTGCAAACCCTAACCTAGGGGAACATGCTAGACAAGGAACATAACGGATATTTTGGCCACGCAACCTTTCCTCTTGCATTCTGGTTGTGAAATTACTACACATTTTTGTCTTTTAATAATTTGGGCATTTCGATATTGCAGTATTATTCAAATTGGAGTATAACTTCGCAGGAGTTAAAACAAAAAAATTGGGTCCTTCCCGCACCATTGTTTGAGACCTATCCCATTGGATTCCTCTCTTTGCCCCGATCACAGTGGTACCTATCATTTTTAATCTTTTTTTTTTTCAGTGAACCCGACCCCTTCTCCACACCCTTATTTGGAACCTATCATATTTTCTTCCTCTCTTTTCACTTATCATCATGGTACCATTCCCCAACAACCCCTTTCATGTGCGGACCCACCCACCCCCATTCCCCTCCTAATGGCCCACACCCGCAACCAAGGTTGGGAATAATGCCTCACTTCTATAGAAAAAGTTAATGAGAAAAACAATACCGATATCATTGTCCTTACTTCCAATATTGCTCATATAATTTCCCATCTTTCCCCACTGAAAACACTTCTCGCCTCAGTAACCCACTTGAAAACCATATGTCAGCAATACCAAGAAGTAGTGAATAACTTGAACACATTTTTTAAGCAAGCCCAAGATCCCTTCTCTTTTGTACCACCTTATAACCCTGAAGGTACTGAATCCTCCCATTCCACATCCTTTCATTCCAACCACTTTCAGCGGGACCTGCATCTTCCTAGAGAGGAGGTGAACAAATTTGATGGCTTGGATTCCACAAGATGGGTCACTCAAATGGAACACTATTTCTCTTTTCATCACATTACTGATGAGTTGGCCAAACTCCAGTATGATGTTCTTCATCTAGATCATGAATGATGGCAATTGTGGGAATGGAGAAAAAATTCCCTCCAAGGGTATGTGTCTTGGAAAGAAATTTGTTGTAGAGATTTATGAATGCTTTGACACTGAAACCCACCATTTAGGTCGCTTGACCAAGTTTAAATAATCTAGCACAGTTGAATACTTTATATCTTCCTTTGAGGGTTTGGATTTCTGTGCATAGGGAATGTCAGATTCTTTTTTTCAGGAATTCTTTATCAGTGGCCTCAAGGATGATATATGTTCCCACATCCTAATGGATCACCCTCAGACTTGGGTGGAAGCTACTCAAATAGCTAAGTAAGAACAACAGGTTGTCTCTTTTCAAACCAAAAAACCCTCCTTTATTGCCCACCATAAACCCTCCACTCTCGCCCCTCCTCCCACTCCACTCAAGATTCATAAATTGACCAGGGAAGAAATTGTTGAATGCCAACTCAAGGGCCTTTGTTATAATTGTAATGAAAAACAAATTCTGGGGAAAAAGTGTAAGGAACATAAGTTTTTTATGGCCATCTCTGAGGATGTTTTTGAAGAAGAGGTAGAGGCTCCCCCTGTGGCAGAGTTACCAGAGCCAATTGATATTACTCGACCCTTTGACCCCCCAAAAGTTGAACATATCATTTCACTGAATTCTGTCACTGGCTTCTCTGCTCCTAAAACGTTCAACCTAATGGGCTACATTAAGCATCAAAAGGTCATAATAGTAATTGAAAGTGGTAGCACTCATAATTTTATTCATTTTTGCATTGCCCAAGAAACCAATTTCTATATCCATGCAGTCAATAACTTTCAAATCATGATTTCCAATGGAGGTTTCATGAAATGTGGTGGGTGTTGTCAAAATGTGTGTCTCCAAATTGGTTAGTGCAATCTGAAATATCATATGTTTTCCATCAACATGGGAGGTTGTGACATTGTGCTTGGTGCGAAATGGTTAGGCACTCTTGGACCCATCCTCATGGATTTTGAGGAATTAACCATGAAATTCCAATAAGATGTCCAATAGTATAAGTTCCAAGGCATCACAACAGGCTCCCTTGATATCATCAGTTCCCATCAAATGGAAAATATCCTCAAAAAAGGTCATTCGGTCATTATTTCCCAACTCCATTCTATTCAAGAAATATGACACCCTCTGTGCATCCTTCTTATGGTGGTCCTGATCATTCCACTCCTCTTGTCATGGGTAGTCTTCCTCCCAATGTTTTCCCTTGTCATCATCCCTTTACCCAAAATAATGAAATTGAGAAAATTGTTCATGAAATGCTCGAAGGGGGTGTTATCCTTTCCAGTATCACCCCTTATTCTTCTCCTGTGGTTATGGTACTCAATAAAGAATGCACTTGGTGCATGTGTCTAGACTTTCTCACCCTCAAAAAACTCACCATCAAATACAATTTTCTCATTCTTAGCATTGATGATCTCTTGGATGAATTGAGCGGTGCTCAGTACTTTACTAAACTTGATCTGCATTCTGGATACCACCAGCTACATATGAAAGAAAATGACATTTCTAAAACTACATTTCAAACTCATGAGGGTCACTATGAGTTCTTGGTAATGCCCTTTGGATTGTGTAATGCTCCCTCCACTTTCAAAAGTCTCATGATTCGTCTCTTCCATCCTTTTCTTCGTCATTTTGTCTTAGTTTTCTTTTATGATATTCACATCTATAGTGAAACTTGGACCACCCATCTCTACCATGTGGATCAAGTTTTGCATCTACTCTCTCGACACCAAATTTTACTCAAACAATCGAAATGTGCCTTTGGAGCCTCAGAAGTGGATTACTTGGATCATATTGTCAGCAAGGATGGTGTATGGGTGAATCCTAATAAAATTGAAGTTATGCAGGATTGGAATTTCCCTAAAAATCTTAATATCTTGCATGATTTTCTGGGTCTAACAAGCTATTATTGCAAGTTTGTTTGGAATTATGGGAAAATTACAGCACCTCTCACCGCTCTCCTTAAAAAGAATTATTTCACTTGGAATGCAATAGTTTCTCAAGCCTTCCATGCCTTGAAAGAGGTTATGTGCACAACTCCTATCTTGACCCTTCCTGACTTCTTGAATACTTTTGTCCTGGATTGCGATGCTTTAGGGAAAGGAATTGGGGCAGTCCTCATGCAACATGGTAGGCCTTTGGCTTTCACTAGAAAACAAATTTTGGAGATACATTTGGTCCAATCAATTTATGAAAAGTAAATGTTGGCTATTCAACATGCCATGGATCTCTGGCATCCTTATCTGTTGGGGAAACACTTCCAAATTAAAACTGGTCATCAGAGCCCCAATTATTTTCTAGAAGAACAAATTTCATCCCCATAGCAAAAAAAATGTGTGACCAAGCTATTTGGATATGATTATTAGATATTTTACAATAAGGGAAAATAAAATGTGGTTGTTGACACTCTTTCCAGGAAGTATGAAGAAGAAGGGTCCCTCTTTTCCCTCTCCTTCCTTCTACCATCTTGGCTCCAAGTTGTTTTCCATGAATGGTTGCAAGACCCAAAACTTTCTCACCTGATATAACAATTGCAACACCATTCTACAGCTTCTCTAGGGTACTCTTGGATCAATAAAGAACTTCACTACAAAGTTCATCTGTATTTAAGCAATTAGTCGCAACTTAAATCCACAATACTTTCAAAGCTGGGCATTCATGGTTTACCAAAACCTATGAAAGGATCAAACATTCTTTTTTCTGGGATAGTATGAAACATGACATACATACCTTTGTGGTTGAATAAGATGTTTTCCAATGTAACAATGGAGAAACAGTCAAATCCCTAGGCATACTCCAACCACTTCTGACTCCCCCTACTATTTAGAGGGATATTTCTATGGATTTCATTGTTGGCCTACCTAAAATGGGAAATAACTTATTCATTATGGTGGCAGTCGATCGTATTTCCAAATATGCTCATTTATGTGCTCTTTGATTTATCTGGATTATTTTCAGAAAGAAATGAATCCATAGATATTACAATGAAATACACACAAATATTTCCAGAAATAGAGAAATACAGTAATACATTATTTCTAATAATGAAAGAAATGTACAGAGACTGTAAAAATACATATTAAATGAACTCACTAGAATGGTGGCAGCTTATCTCTGAGAAGAGATGTGATGACTACACTCATTCACAAGAAGATGAGTACAATGAGGATTTGAAGGCCCTTTTACAACAAATAGGAATGCCAAAACCCTATACATCGAAAAACCTAACCCTAGGAGATGAAGCGTAAAAATTCATGTGGGCCTCATTGGGGTAAGTTAGTACATCAACTTCCTGGGGTCGTAACTTTTGCATACGATCTCTGTTTTAGGCATGTGATGGCCCATTGGAAAGGTATTTTCGATAACTACACATGATGTCATCAAACTTTGACTTTGTTAATAGTTAGATTGTGAAAAGACAAAAAGATGTTGTTTAGGGCCTCAAAACGACCTCAGAAGTACATAAATATGTATTGACATTAAAACTGCCAAAATAAGCTAGTTGGAATAGGTGGGAAGCAACCAATTCCACCTGGATGTTGTGTAGGGCTTCAAGACAGCCCCGAAAATATAGAACCCACAATTACAAAAAGATGTCACCATTACAGAGAAATGTGTTGAACTGAAAACTGTCAATATGATCCAAGTGTAATTTGGAATAGGTGGGTGGCCACCAATATCTACCTAGATCAGTCCTCCCCTCTTAGGAGGCAATGGTATCCATTGTGTTGAGTTTCCGGGGAAGAGGGGAAAGAATTTGTTGAATCTCAATCTTGGTGAATTGTTTTCCTTGCTGGAGAAGTTGTGTTGCTTAGTCTGTGGAAGGATGTCACGAACCTATTGCTTGCAGGGTTAAATTTGTTCCACCAACATGTTGTATCTTGGCTTGATAGGGAATTCTGTAGGTGAAGAAGTAATATATTCTTTCCCTTCTACAATATTCTTCTATTGGATAGAAGGTGTCGAGGCTCCAGTGGTTGCAGTGGTCTTATGTTCATCATTTGAATAGATTGTGAAGAGGTTGAATTTAGTAGTATGAGAGATTACCTTGTGGAATTTTTTTGGTGGAACAATAGTTGGAACTACCTCTCGTATCTTGTAGAGTTGACCCCCTAGAGTGATAATGACACTACGGGGTCGAGACTCATAAACATCACGACGTTTCCACATATATGGTTGGCCCAAAAAAAAATCACATACATCAATAGAGGCAACATCACACACTACCTCATCCTTGAAGGGTTGGATGCCATATGACAGGCGACACTTCTGGCTAGCATGAAGATTTTGTCCCTAGCGAAGCCATCCAATGTTGTAAGGCTGTGGATGTTGTGTTGTCGACAACCCAAATTGTTTAATGACCTTGACTGAGATGAGGTTCGTATGGCTTCCACTATCAACAATGAAATGCAACAAGGTCCCTTTAACCCACATCTGTGAGGGGAAGAGGCGCTTCCCCTCTTTAGGATCTATTGGTTATTCTAGTTGAATTGTTGCAGTTGCGATGGTAGCGGTGGGGTTTGTGTCGATGATCTTCCTTTCTTCATTATTTTTTGGATCATATTATGAATCAAGGTTTGTCTCCTTCTCTTTGATCTCGACCACCAATGAGTGTTTTGAGCGACATTCATCAGTGTTGTGCCAGGGGATTTTGTGGAATTCACACCACTTCCTAGAGTCACTATTCATCTTTCCCTTACCCTTATTTTCCTGTGTCTTGGAATGGTTGTCAGGAGGTTATTGGTTAGGGCGATATTTATCATGATTTGGTTGTTTTGGATTTGCATACCTAAACTCCCATTTGTTCTAGTGCCTAAATTTTTGCTCAATTTTGACATCATATCGATAGGCATCTCTCAGTGATGAGATATTTAGGAAATCCATTTCGGCTTGGATGTACCTATGCAAAGCTCCATGGTATTTCAGAACTAGATGTCGCTTAGAGTCTTTGAATCCTAGCTTGGTGTGCAATGTATGGAAAATATTTGTGAACTTTGGCACCATTTTTTGCCTCTCTTGTTGTAGTGTGGTTCATCTCATGTATTGGTCTTCATAGTTATCAACAAGGTAATATTGTTCCTTGACCGCATCCACAAAAAAATCTCAAGTTGGCTCAGCCCCATATATTCTCGATTCCTCTGTGGAATGTTTCTCCCAGTAAGTTTCCCACCAATGTTTGACATGGGAGAGAGCCTTGAGGAGTGAAAAGGTGATCTTTTCCTTGTCAGAAAAATTGTGAATAGAGAAATAACCTTCTAGCAAATTTAACCATTTTTCTAGGGAATCCACATCTATCTGACCTTCAAATACGAGAATATAAAAATTAACTTGGACCTTGAAGGGAGATGTTCCTCCAAAGTGGTCACTTGATGAATATGCACCTATTTCTATCGGCAAACGTTGAAGGATGTGGGAAAAATTCTCCATCATTTTGTCCCTCTGTCACACAAGAGCTTGCTCAAGCAACATGTTAATAGAATCTTCTTCTCCATCATTTTTATTTTCTTCCACCATGGAGGGTTTCTTGGGCATGGGAGAGATATTTTCCTCAAGAGATACAAGCTCGAGACCCAACTTTCTATACTCAGACCTCGTTGGGGACATGCATTGAAAAACGATCAAGAGCATCCTGTGCTAATACCACTAATCCATATTATTTTCTGAACGAAATGAAAGAAGAGATATTACAATGAAATATACACAATTGTTTCCAGAAACATAGAAATACAACAATACATTATTTCTATTAATGAAATAAATGTATAAAGGCTGTAAAAATATAGAGTGAATGAACTCGCTAGAATGGTGGTAGCTTATCTCTAAGAAAAGATGTGACGACTATGTCCATTCGCAAGAACATGAGTACAATGAGGCTCTGAAGGAATTTTTACAATAAACATGAATGCCAAAACCATAGACATACAAAAACCTAACCCTAGGATATGAAGCACCAAAAGTCATGTGGGCCTTATTGGGGTAAGTTAGTACATCAACCTCCTGAGGTCGTAACGTTTTCATACAATCTTCGTTTTAGGCGTGTGATGGCTCGTTGGAAAATTCTTTTCGAGAACTACACATTGTGTTGTCAAACTATGACTACATTAATAGTTTGATTATGGCAAGCCCAAAAAACGTTGTTTAGGGCCTCAAAACGGCCCTAGAAGTACATAAAGATGTACTGACATGAAAACTGCCAAAAAAAGCCAGTTGGAATAGGTGACAGTCACGCGTTGAATAAGTGACAGTCATGCATCTGCACGAGTTGAATAAGTGATAGTCATGCGGACCATGCATAGTGTGCGTTCAGTTCTTTTTTTATCCGTGCGGATGTGCATGTGTTAAATTTGGTGGAAATGCGTAGAAATTCATGGCTCGTTTTATATAGTTTTTTCATCTTGTTGAAGTAGGCTTTGTAAATGTTGGAAGTATGTTGTGTTTGTGCTGATATTTTCTTGGACCATTGTTTGTATTACTTCTGAGCAATTTTTTAGTGATAACAAATGCCCCATGATGTGTGAGGTTAGGAACATATGTATCGACAAAATACATCATTTTTTCATTTGTGAATAGGAGAGTTGTAGCTGTCGTCTGAGAGGACTATAAGAGCGATACTTTGGAGGAAAAGGGGATCTTGAGGGGAACCAAGTATTCTCCAAAATCTGAAATATATATCTGGGTATAAACAAGGTGGGCATGCCCCATGCTCGTGTCATGAAACCATAAATGAAATGATAGAAACTGAGTATTTTTGATGAAGTATATGTCTACAGTGCCCTTAGGAGCGTCAAAAAATGACAGATGATGGTTATGATTATTCAATGGGCTCTGAATTGAGGTATGAACAACTTGGAAGAATTGATGGCCTAGCAAATTCATAGTTCTTCGGCGATTACTAAAAACTACAATGGTCGCATAGTAAGACCCACCGTAACATGGAACTTTGTTGGAGTCGAATGTTATGGGGGTCAATGACATCAAAAAACGATGAAGACTCTTTCTGTGTCGTCCGAGACTATTCATTAATAAGGGAATGAGAACCAAGATACTACCACCTTCTTGGAAACTTGTCCTAACGTTGAAAGGAAAAGGGAATGACTGGAAGAAGCAAAGGGATTCTTAGCATCGATTAGATCAAACAGGTATCGGGGACTGAATGGAGGAGAGGATGGATGGAATGGTGACATGAACGATGTTCAAGATGTATGGGACTCGATAACTTCTCTTGGTTGGGAGAAATGGAATGATGACATCAATCGTAAAACATGATCTGGTGTCAGGGGGATGACTAGATATTGGGTCATTTGTTGAATAAGTGAGACTGTAAAGGAATGGATGATAGGTCAAAATACAGATATTTGGGACAAGGGTGTCGGTGATAGTCGGTATTTGGTCCATGATATGAATATATTTTCAAATATGGTGATGAAAGGGGAATGCCCCGACCAAGGGCAGCATGGGTTGTTGTGAGCCAAGGAAAAATATGTTGTTGGGGGCAACAAAAATAATCTATTCTACTTGTTGGAACTTGAAATGTGTTGTATACAATTACCAAATTAATAAAGAATGATTGGGATGAAAGTACATATACAGAAACGGGTGCCCCAGTGAATGATGGCTTGGCCCTCTTGGGGCGCAAGTGGTGCAATGTAACTGATGAGGAGTGGGGGCCCCATTGGTGGGGTTTTGCACCAAGTAGGTGAATGGAGGATGAAATTGCGGATGGGGAATTAATGGTGGATGATATGGAGGATTAATGATAGTGTGGAAGTGCATTTGATGTAACCATCTAAACACGAAGTGGGAGTCGATAATGGGGTAGTTTAGCAAGATAATGAGAAATAAGTATGGGGTTCTCGCTCTGGGGTGTAGTGCTACCAGGACTCCTTAACCTAATGGATATAACAACATAAGTGTCAAATTTCCAAAGAGTAAATATATGTGGGACAACTCATGGGGGTGAGAATGCTACCGGATAACAATACTTGAATGAAACAAAGGTGGGGGTACTGCAAAGCCAGATGTGGGGGTCCCAAAGGTGAATGTCAAGGGGTATGACTTGGATATGCATATGTTTGCAAAGGGATTAAGAACATGCCAGTTGTGAACATATACTTGAAGGGGCCAAAATACAGTTATGATTGGATGGGTGAGAGACTATTGTATGAAGTAACTACACACACAAACATCAAATACCCGACGTGAAACATATCTAAAAATTAAATAATATATGACATGAATTTGATAAAAATGATAATGAGTGTGTGTACCTATGCCCAGAGTTGGGTGAGGGCATCCTGGGACTTCATGGTAAAATGACAAGCGAGTGATACGAACATGTAAGGGACAATGTATGGATGGTTGTGCCACAAATGATGTTACAAATGGAGCTCCTAGGATTTAGAACGAAGGGTTCAAAGTTTTTGGAGGGGGC
>JZKD02S1006166.1:195387-206159 GCA_000966675.3 Picea glauca
TTTTGCTGGGTTTTCTTCCCCTAGAGGGTTTCCCAGGATAAATGTTGTGTCTCTTGTGAATGTGTATTTCTCAGTAATCTTGTTCTTATTATGCTCTTATCTATTGAAATGCAAAAACTATAATAATGGCATAAACATTAACAAGATGGTGGCAGTGTGGGGATATCTAGTGGGGTCAAAGGTAAGGGTTCTAGCCTTACTATGGGTATGGTATGTCCTCCATGTGGAGATATTGTCAAGGTTGGTTCAGTTGAAGGTGATGTTGGTGTGTGGACATGCAGAAATGTGGTTGTATGTCAACTTCAGGCAGAGATAATGAGAGGAAACCTATATGTGAAATGGTCTTGTTGTTCACATAATGCGCAAGGGAATCACATTCATTCGTTTACTGATGTGGAAATATAATGAATGTCAGTAACATTTGTGATGGTGGGGAGTGCCTTCGTGGGAGCAGGTAATGTATTTTGATGCATTGTCACTAGTGTTTATCAAAATTTAGGGAGAGTTGGGAAGTTGTGAGTGTAATTGTTGTATTGTGAGTAGATGGCGCAAGCAAGTTTGGTTCGGAGACCATTTTGTTTGGAAGAAGAAGGTTTTGTGGTTGTAGGTGTGGTGGCCATAGTATGTAGTAATGGTGTTGTTTTGGGAAGTGGAATAAGATTCAGTAACTCTGAAAAAGTGGGGAAGAGATTCGTTGGGTGGTCAACCATAGTCAAATATGGTCAACCATAGCCAAACATGGTTAACCATGGAAAACCATGGTGAAACATGACCAACCTATAGAAAACCATGGTCAACCAATTTCAACCATAGTCAAACATGGTCAACCACATGAAAATGTTTTAATACATAGTTAACCATATTCAAGCATAGTCAAGCATTGTTAACCATAGTGAAACATGATCAACCATGGTCAAATAAGGTCAACCAAAGTTAACCATGGTTAAATACGACCACCCTTGGTTGAACATGTTGAACCATAGTCAAACATGGTCAATCATTCTCAACCATAGCCAACCATGGTCATCCATTTTTAATCATAATCAATCATAGTCATGTTGGGTAGGTGTTATACTCTTTGTATGTGTATGGGGGGGTGTGTCAGAATTGATGAATGCGTCTGTCGATCTCATCACCTATCACTCTTTGTAGGCATGTGCGTCGAGTGCTACTCAAGGGGGGTCTATAGGGGGGCTAGGATTCACCCCCTTGGTTCCATGAAGGATTTAGGGCATCACCCTAAATTTGTTTTTTGGTGGTTTTCGCTAATTTAGCGTTTTTTTCTATTTGTAGTGATTTTCTAAATTAATCCTGGAATAAGGGATTAAGGTTTTGGTAGCAAAAGAATACCTAAAATATTGTGTATATCATATTTTGAATGGTGAAATTAATACAATGAAGATTTGAGAGGTGTGACACCAAAGAAGGATGGTTTTCTTTCAGTTAAGGGTTCCTAGAATAAATCTTTGTGTATTATGTGTATGGGCCATTTATTGATTTTATTTTTCTTAAGAATCCATATGAATTTCTTTACTTCATAGGTTTAAAACTTAAATGTGGTATCAGAGCATGCTTTTGGCTTTAGGGGGACACCTTTCTTGTTGAAGGTTTGGCTTGGTCTTAATAAATCAAGTTTATCTTGGGTATGTGATAAACATGGGTTCAATGGGATATTTACAATGGTGATTCATATGTTGAAAGATAATGTCAAGAAATTATAAAATTGATATTGAGAAGTTCAATGGTCAAAATTAGAGCTATGGAAGCTCAAGATGGAGTACCTTCTTGTAGACAAAGAACAACGGATCATTGTGGATCCTGGTACATAACCTATTGGTACACAAACTACTAGTACTCAATCTATTGGTATGTCGAAAGAAGAATGGGAGAAGCTAGATAGAAGAGCAAGAAGTATGATGTGACTATGCCTATAAGATTCAGTGTTACTAAATGTGTCGGGAGAATATAAATCCAAGTAACTATGGGAAAAATTGGGAAATTTGTATCAATCAAATTCCCTAGTAAAAAAATAGTTTCTTCGAAAAAATTTGTATCATGTTACGATGGAATATGGAGATTCTGTGACAGAGCATATAAATTCCTTAATTACTCTGGTAAGTCAACTTGTCTTTATTAATATTACACTTGCAGAAGAAGATAAGTGTATTAATTTTTTAGGTTCTTTTCCAGACTCCTAGGATAATCTGCTTCTAGAAATAGGTAGTGCCACACAATTTGCATTGAAGTATGAGGATGTAGTTTCATCCTGGTTATCAAAAGAGATGAGGTGGAAAATCATGGATAGTCATAACACAAATGCTTTATCTGTAAGATGTCGTCCCCAAGATAGGAATAAAATTAAGTCTTTGGGGGGGAGAGATCTAAATCTAAAGGTATATCTAAATCCCCAAGAAAATATTTGAGGAAATGTTGGAAGTGTGGTAAAGCTGAGAATTATAAGAAATATTGGAGTTCTAAGAATGTTGATAAAGAAAACGGATCTGATGATGCCTCTTCCACAGAGGTGAAAACCTCCATAGAATAAGGAGGTGATGTTTACGTGGCATATACAGGTACACATACATATTGTGATGTATGGTTGATCGACTCTGGTGCATCATTTCATATGATTCCTAATAGGGAGTGGTTTAGTGAATATGAAAAGTATGATAGTGGTGAGGTCTTCCTAGGAGATGACTCAAAAACCAAAATCATGGGATATGGAAGGGTTAAGTTGTTGATAAAACATGGAAGGATTAGAACTTTCCCTGAAGTTTTGCACATTCCATATCTATCCAGGAGCCTAATATATGTAAGTAAGTTGGATGATGTAGGTTTGGATACCTTATTGGGAAGGGAACTTGCAATATGGTACGGGGAGAAATGGTGTTGATGAGGGGAGTTTGATGTGGAAATATGTACAAGTTATTGGGAAGAACTTATACAGATGGGTGTAACAGTTCTATTTTCCATGAGAAGAGAAATAAACTAGATAGGATCCACACTATCCATGGAAAGAAGGCCATGTTTTAGCATCAAATATTGGGACATATTGGAGAAAAGGGCCTTCGAACACTACACAGTAAAGGTATGCTCGAAAGTATGTCTAATTGCACCATAGATTTTGATTTATGTGAAAAATGTATATATGGTAAACATAATCGAGTAAGATTTCAATCTAGTGCTACAAGAGAAAATGGGATATTAGAGTTGATACAAAGTGATGTGTTTGGACCTGTGCCTATTCCATCACTAGGTAAATATGTGTATTATGTTTCATTCATAGATGATTTCTCAAGGAACACATGGATTCATTTTCTTAGGAAGAAATATGAGGTATTTGATAAATTTAAATATTTTAAGGCTTATGTAGAAAATCAAACAGAGAAGAAAGTAAAGGTGTTGAGGAGAGATAATGGTGGAAAGTTATGTAGGAATGAATTTCAAGAGTTATGTAAGAAGTGCAGTATATCAAGGCATAAGACTAATCCATACACACCTCAAGATAACGGGGTTGCGAAAGGGATGAACATGACATTGAAAAAAATCAAGGAGAACACTCAATGGTGCCAGGTTAGGACATGAATTATGGGCAGAGCAGTGGGTACTGCATGTTACCTAGAAAATAGATCACTCTCATCAGCATTGGTGGAAAAAAATATGCATGAGGTATGGACTGTTAAGAAACCCTCTCTTGAACATCTATGAGCGTTTGGTTGTGATGTTTATTTACATGTTCCAAAAGAAAACAGGAGTAAGATGGATAATAAATATGAAAAGTGTATCTTTATTGGTTATAAAGATGGTATGAAAGTTTATAATCTTTGGGACCCGGAAAATAAGATTATTGTTTACATTCAAGATGTTTTTTTGAGAGGTTAAATATGTTCCCAAATAGGAATCCCTACCAAGTCAAGAATAACCTGAAAATATAGAGTTTGAGTTGGATGATTCAAAATATGACTCAACGAAGGAAGATGAATAAGAATAAAAAGAACCTCATGCTCCAATATTGAGGAGATCAATGAGCGAAAGAAGGAAACCAGAAAGGCATAGTCCACTTGATTTTTGTGATAATTTTTCTTTATCTATTATTGATGATGATCCCATAACTGTCAGGGAAGCAATGAAGTAAAAGGATAGTAAACTATGGAAGAATGTCATGGTTGAAGAGATGGATTCCTTGGATAAGAATAAGACATGGGATCTAGTTGAGTTGCTAATTGGAAGAAAGGCCATTGGAAGAAAATCGATGTTTACGAAGAAGTTGAATGCACAAGGTAAAGTGGAGAAATACAAAGCTCGATTAGTAGAAAAAGGTTATTCCCAGGTAGAGGGAATTGACTTTGGTGAATTGTTTTTTATCCTGTTATCAAGTTAAATTATATTATATTTCTTTTATTTGTTGTTTCTTTTGATTATGAAGTATAACAAATGGATGTGAAGACAAAATTACTACATGGGGATCCATAAGAAGAAATATACATGAAGAATCCAAAAGGATTTGCAATGAAGGGAAACAATAAGTTTCTCTGTAAATTAAAGAATTCACTACATGGTCTGAAGAAATCACCTAGGATGTGGTACCAAAAGTTTGACACATACATCCTTAGACTAAGATTGTTAAGAAGAAGGGATAATCACTGTGTATATTCCAAGCATGTTGGTAATGACTTCATTTATGTAGTGTTGTATATCGATGACATGTTGTGGATAGGAAATAATATGGATGTTATTAAGGAGGTGAAATCATAACTATCCTCCAAATTTTACATGAAGGATCTCAGTGCTGCTAACTTCATTACAAGAATGGAGATTAAAAGAGACCTTGCAAATAGGAAACTCTAGTTGAATCGGAGAAAATATGTTGAGATGATATTATAGAGGTTTAATATGTAGGAAATTAAATCGGTCAAGGTTCATATTCTTGTAGGTGTAAATTTATTTGCAGATCAACTTCGCAAGACACAATAAAAAGAAGAGGATATGTCCCATGTTCCATATGGTAGTGTGGTTGGCCACTTGATATATGCAATGGTATGTACTAGAGTAGAAATTGTACATGTAGTGGGAGTTTTAGCAGGTATATGTCAAAACCAAGGAAGGTGCATTGGACAATAGTAAAGAGGGTTTTCAAGTATTTGTGTGGCATTTCCAATTATGGATTGTGCTACTAAGGAAGACCAGGATTGGACAGAGTGTTGGACATACTGGGTTTTTTTATGCAGACTAGGATGGAGATCTGGGTCATAGAAGATCTATAGGTGGGTATGCAATTAACCTATTTAGAGGTGCATTTAGTTGGATGAGAAAAATACAAGATGCAGTGGCACTCTCAACTACAGAAGATGAATACATGGCAACCACGCATGCAAGCAAGGAAGCGATATGGTTAAAGATATTTTGTTTAGGTATTGGGTTGGTACAACAAGGAGTAAGATTAGATTGTGATAGCTAGAGTGCAATATTCCTAGCAAAGAACCCAACATATCATTCAAATACAAAACATATTGATGTCTAGTATCACTTTGTGAGAGACATGATTGAAGCTACAATAGTTACTAGAAATAGACTGATTGGAACCTGTGCAAGGATCAAGTACAACCCAAGAAGGAATAACAAAGGAAGCATAGACTTTTGTATCAACACAACTGATAGCAAAGAAGAGAGTGATCAAGATCCCAATAGAGACAGTCGAGTTACCCAACCCCAAGGTACAAGAGAAGCTACAAGGACTAAGTCACATGGATCTAGTCATCTCATAGATGCCAATGGAATTATTATAGGGTTTGCACACAAGTATCACGTAGGAACTACATCTTCAGGTAGATACCACAACCAGTGAATTGGGTAAAGTAGAATTTGAGAAGGTGTAACTCTAGAAGAAATATACCACTACGCTATAGGAAAAGTGCCTGGTAGAACAACGAGTGGAATTCATAGAAAAGGATAAGATTCAAGAAGAGAGACAGGCAGAGAAAGCCAGGATAGAAAAGAGTGAAGGCGTGGAAGGAAAGGATGAGAAACCCTTAAACAAAAAAGTCGAGACTAAAGCAAAGGCCTCTAAAGCCTTGAAGGAGAAGGAGGAAGTTGAAGAAATTGTGCAGAAAGTCCATGAATCAATCCAAAAATTATATAAGGAGGTCCCATAAGTACTGATGGTGATAAAGGCCACGGTAGAGGAACATGTAGTAAATATTAGCGAGGTTATCAAAGAACTTTGCACTAATATCAAGGAGTTGGAAGTGCGCACAACACCAGGGACGCCACCAGAAGAGAGAGCACAAATGGAACAGACTACACAGACATCAATGGAAAAGATAAAAAACTTTGAATAGGAATGCATACAAATGTGTTGATCTAGGTGGATATTGGTGCCCACCCACCTATTCCAACTTGCTCCTCGGGTCCATTTTTCTTCAACAAGTCTTTATGTACTACTTTATAATTGTGATTTCTACACTTCTGGGGTTATCTGAAGCCTCACACATTCTCTGGGTGGATACAAGTGGCCACCCGCCTAATCCAACTGGCCTATTTTGTATGTTTTCATGTCAGCACATCTTGTTGTACTTTCAGGGTTGTTTTGGGGCCCTAAACATTGTTTTCTTGGTTCACTGCAGACAGATTGTAGACGAAGTCAGAGTCTGATAGTGTAATGTGTAGTTCTCTTACAAAACTTTCCAATGAGCTATCACGTGCCTAAAACATAGGTCATATGAAAAATTTATGACCCTAGGAAGTTGAGGTACCAAATTGCACCAACTTACCCATAGGGCCCACATGACTTTTGGTGTTTCACCTTCTAGGGTTAGGTTTTAGGATGTCTAGGGTTTTGGCATTCGTGAGTAATATGAAAAGGGCCTATGGAGCCTCATTGTAATTGATTCTGCTCAAACGGATGCACATAGCAGTCACATCTCTTCTCAGAGATAGCTACCACCATTCGAGCAAGTTTTAGTTCTGCAGTTTTACACTTTCATCCTATTTCATTATTTAATAGAAGATATTGTTCACTCAATATTTTTGTTATTCTTCCTATCTCCGTGTTTATTTTATTCAGTCTGTTAATCAATTCGTTTCACTCCTAAATCTGGATCATGTGTGATGATGGCACGCGCATTTGTATAGAGCTTACTAACAACCAAGAGCTACAAGCATTGTAAGAGAAAATTAGGACTACACAAGAACATGCGTATCAAGCCACTCAACGTGTAAATATGCTACCACCAATAGAAATAATGGTAGCACTTCTTCCCAACAGGAAACTATACAGTGTAGTGAAACAATTGAAGGAATAATAGCGGAAGATCACAAAAAAATTACAACCATGATAGGACGAAGCCCTTAGGGTACTAGAAGAACTAGTTTTCATGCAAAGCATTATGACATTGGCGGTGAAAGACACAGATGACAAACTTCCTAGTTTGACAGTGCAAACAATGGAGGAAATATCGAACAAGGAAGAAGAACTAACAACAACAGTGTAGGCATTGAAGGACACCCTCCAAAATTTTGTTGAGGCATGGAAGAGCGTGACACAGTAGGCCTAAGTGGCTTGGGACAAGCCATAGGTGAGTGTTAGGGGCCTGTTGGGCACGAAGATATGGGAATGGAATAGGGAGAAGAGACTAGAAAAATGGAAAAGGAGCATGATCAATAAGATCAAGAAGATCAAGAAAGAAGAGAGAGGAAAGAGGAGAAGACAAGGGACATGAAAGAAAAACTAGCGCAAAATTCGGGAAAACCCGTTGAGCATGAGTTGTATCCATCCCATAATGAGTTGTCACCAACCAAGTAGGAGTGGTAGCCAACTCATTATGAGATATCAAAAAAAACTTGAGCAAAATGTATAAATATGTAAAAGATCTATGAAGTTAGTAGTTGTTGTGATGTTTAAGTTGTTGAGATCGTGAGGTCTATAGAGAAAGAGAGTTTAAGAGAGTATATTAGTGTAAATAAACTATAGTTGTGAAGAATATTGTATGCTAAGCATCAATTGTAGCACAAAGTGAAATCAAGATACTCAAATATAATAAAAAAACCAATCTTTTGTGGACGTATCCCGAAGGGGGGTGAACCACGGTAACTCTGTGTATAATTGTATTGTTGGATGATCATTCATGTTTGTATTGTGTTAATTATTGTCTTTAATTTGGATGAATGTTTATCTTTTCTGATATTGTTGATAGACTAATGCGCAATATCCATATTGTATGATTAACCACTAAATAGCATGAATATGGACTTATGTGCATATATTAAGTAATGAGTTTAGATTAACTAGGATCTAGTGCACGAAAGGATCATGTAGGTAGGACAAAACATGTTTCCCATATTTCCCTCACCGCTGCAAAATATTGGTTCCTGCAGTTCCCCTAAAGATACCTCAGGTGGGACTTCACCTGCTTGCAGGTGATGCCGAAAGGGTCGGTGTTTGTAGGATTTTGTTCGACTAAGTAACTTGAACCCATGGTCTTGAACCTACCTACGCGTGTTCCAACACATTTATAAAAGAGAATGGGGTGAATTCTCTCATTCATTCATGACTTATTTTGCAAGAATAATTTGAGGAGCTCTTGTGGATTTTGGCTCTTGGGAAGAAAAACCTTAGAAAAGATTGGGTTTGATGGTGAGACTATCCACCCTAGTTGATCATGGAGGAAATATTACTCATATATTTTCATTGTGCTTCATTGCGGTTGAGATTTCAACATTTGGAAGTTAATTTTTCACTTTTGGGGGAGATTTCTCTTGAGGAGGGCGAGTTGGGTTTGTGGATGCATATCTTGTGTTAGTGGACTGCGTTCCTTATTTTGGAGGCCGATTTACATTTGTTGTGGGATGAATTTCCATTGTTGGTCGAGTTTCTGGTCAAAGGAGGGAATCTATCACCGTTGGGGGGCGAGTTTAAGCTAGGGTTGAGCTCCCTTCTAGTGTTGGGATGAGTTCTTCATTTCTAGGCAAGTTTTCTTATTAGAGGAATGAGATCCTCTTTGTTGGTTGAATTACCTTCAGTGATGGTCAAGTTTCTTGTTAGAGGATTGAGTATGCTTCTATTGTGCGTTGATTTTCTTAGTTGGGTAGTGATTCTTGTGGCAGAGTTCGTGGTTGTTCCTAAAGGAATTTTATTGGGACATAAGGACCATTACAACAACATTACATTGGCATTATTACCCTCCATTCTTATCTAAAGTGTGCCAATCTCTGTAAGCAATTATGAAGTGAATTGTAAGTCATTTTCTTTATAATTGTTGCAGATTTGATAATCATAAATAAAGCCAGAGGTGCCATTTTATTCTAAAGATTTTTTAGTCATTGTTTATTTCCATTATTTCCTATCACATTTATTGTTGCAAACTAAGTTCTATTTGATACATAAACACAACAAATAACAACAACATAAATTGAGTTGTTTTAGTGGGTTTTGAGTTAATCTGCAAAGTGTTTGACGAAATGTCTACACTGTTAAACTGAGTAAAAATACAAAAAATTAGTGGGGATTTTACAGAATTAGATAGAGATAGTGGGAATAATAGGAAACTTAAGGAAATTTTGCAATTTTATGAAGAAAGACAATAACCAAAGCATAGACAATCCTCTAAAATTTTGGGATATAAAAATGAAAGATTGACATACAAAGAAAAATATATAAGTGTGAGGAAAGATAACATCACCCTTGTATCAAGGTAAGATGGAAAAATAAGTTTTTTTGTAAGAAAGTTTTATTTATATAATTTTGACACAAAAATTTACAATCAAGACTCTTTGTGTCCTGTCAAAAGGGAAACTATGACAGAAAACTTCAGAACAGTCTTCAGAGTTCACCATTGTATCTATATTATTTATAAGGATTCAAAACCTCAAATAAACTATACATATAACTAATAAATGTTAAAACTAATATGAGACTAACCTAGAAAAACATGACTTATACTTAGCAACAACTTAAGAAACCATAAATAAAAAATAAAAAAATTAATAATAATAATAATAAGAAATAAGAAACTTATCATTCATGGTGTGGCTAGAGGACTTGGATCCTTGGCATCATCATGACCATGGTTTTCCTTTCTTATGTCTTTATCTATGCATCAAAGGTTCTTTATTAATATGGAATATTATTGGATTGAAAGAATTTCCTTGAAAACTACTAAAACAAAAGTTAATGAACGAAAAAGTCCCAATACACGTGTAACATTTTTTATAAGAAAATATATGAAAAATGTTAAACCCAAACCTTCAATAAAATCATTATCCCATTTCATTATCGAGTTCCAAATAGTGAAGATCATTATCTCATTTCATTATAGAATACCAAATAGCGAAATGATCATTCAAAGAATTAGAAAGGCTAAAATCTTTTCTATTTTTTATTGCAACTAAATGATCATTCAAAAAGTTAAAAAGGCTAAAGTCTTTTGTATATTTGGTTGGAAATTTAAGTTCTCTCCAAAAAAGATGAATCAAACATACAAAAGATCAAGAAAATATATTTAAATGAATTGTGATGTTTTTTGTTTTTTTGGTTTAAAAATTATTTAAATTTTAAAAATATATATTTTATAATTATGAACAAAATTGATATTTTGAAAAATATTTGGAGAAACTATAATATTATAATAAAAATTCAAATTGATTTAGAAAAATATTGTATTTTATTAAAATTTTGATTATTATTAGAAAAGAAAATAATTATATTAGCATAGATTTATCTTAGTTTGGTATTTAGAGGATCCAATCTCTTTAGGTGATTGAGCCCACTTGTTTTA
>JZKD02S1006166.1:218132-234303 GCA_000966675.3 Picea glauca
TATAATAATCAATAATTATTATATTGTTAATTATTATATTTAGAGAATGTCTTCTTGATGTTGTCCAAACATCAACACTCCCTCTCAACTAGGGAGACATTCTGCAACATGTCACTCTTGTCTTTGAAGTATACAAACTTCACTTAGACTCAGGACACTTGTTTGTCAGTCTTGGGAGACATCTCTCTCCCAACTAAACCAATTAACTCTCTCTAAAATTAGGTTCACTTTGGGTTCGCATGTAATATCATATAGCATCTTCAATATTTATCATTCCTTGTCAAATCACCATGACTAGGAAAAAGACTATACCAAGATCTTTCACCACAGGCACGAGTGAATGTAGGCTTGATGCTAACTGGCACGTGGAAATCACTTCAAGCACCTCGAGTCCATATTATTCCTTGTCATGATCAAGGAAGGACTACGTCTGGGCCCATTTATCACAAGTGCACCTTTGTGATAAATGTATCCTATCTCCCTTGGTCTGCAGCCCAATGTAGGAGAAGTTATGCTCGATGCTGAAACATCAACACTCCCTCTTAGCTAGGGAGGTATCTTTCCATAATAGTACACAACTACTGTCCAGAGACACGCAGTCTTCACCAATGGCACAAAACCACCACAGTAGTAAAAGATTTGTCACACAAGGCACTCCCAGGTGGACTTCTAGAGGCTACTCCCTCTAGGAACACTTAGGGTCAACTCCCCATAGTGTGAGACATCAAGGGTCAACTCCCTTGACATGTCCTCATGTTCTCTCCACATTGGACGTTGGGTTATAAGCCCAACAACACTTATCCCTTCTCAGATAGGTGCCCCACTTATCCCTTCTCGGATAAGTTTCATCACAGATCAAATCAACTCATTCACATAGGAGTACGATCTGGAGAACATCTCATGAAGTTGCAAACATCAACATTCCCCCTCAGCGTGGGAGGCATTCTCTGCCATGCCAAGTATGTCACAAAAGTACTTAAACTTCATCCTGGTTTGGTAAGAACATCAACAACCTTCTTATCTGTAGGAAGGTACTGCACCAATACTTCCTTCCTTGCACCATGTCTCAGATGAAATGGTACTTGATCTCAATGTGGTTCAATTTGTCATGAAACACTGGATTATCAGAGATCTTCATACAATTTTGGTTACCATAATGAATAATGGTGGAATCCAATACATGTTCGAATAAATCTGCAACGAGCTTGTGAAGTAACACTACTTCATGGACTATCATACTTAATGAAATGTACTCTGCTTCTGTTGTACTCAAAGCCCCAAAAGTTCATTTCCTACTACACCAAGAAACCATGGAAGATACCAAAATGAAGCAACACCTGAAGGTGCTCTTTCTTTCCACTGTGCTCCCTGCCCAATCAGAGTTAATATATTTCTGCCATATCATATCAACACTGGAAGTATGTCTTAGACCATGTCGAACTGTGCCTCGCAATTTCACAATTTGCATAACAATTTTTTTCAAGATGACAAAATTTATAACAATAATAACACTTTGGTCCTTGTCTTTCTTGAGACCCATTTCTTCCTCTTCCTCTTCCATGAGATCCTTCTCTGGTTCTTCCTATGAATTGACTTGGACTTTTTCCTCTTCCTCTTGAGGTGGATGCATTTTCTTGATAATTCTATGACTATTGTGTATGTCTATTATGATTATGATTATGATATTAAGCTCTGCTTCTTCCTCTTCATTTATTCCTTGTGAAAAAAGCATGTTCCACTTCCTCAATTGGATTATTTTCTTCAGCAGTTTGCAAAAAACCACTCAATTCATTAATTTTCATTGTGTTTAAATCGTTGGATACCATAATATTGGTGGTGACCATATGAAACTTGGGAAAAACACTTCTTAAAATCTTCTCAATTAGTCTTATGTCTGTAACATCTTCACCTAATGACCTCATCTGATTTTAACAATATCTTACAATTTTGTGATGTAATCACGAATGAATTCATTACTTTGCATATTTTCATTTTCAAAAGTCCGCCTTGATGTTTGGAATTTATCTACATCCACACTTTCAAATGTGTTTTTTAAACTCTCACATGCTTGCTTGGATGCTTCTACAACACAGACTCTTGGAAATATAAATTCTTCAACCGCGTTCTCTATAAGAGAAAGAGCTTCATTTTTTTTTACTTTATAAGTTCTTTTAGAGATTTCTTGTCATCAACACTTAAGACTTTGAATTTGTCATGAGAAGGCATAACACATCCATCAATTACATGTTCCCATAAATCTTTAGTGATAAATATGGGTTGCATGTGTTTACTCCAATAAAAATAATTAATGCTTGGTCGACGTTCGGTTTCAAAAATGATATGACCCAAAGAAGGTTAAGTAATCTAAAGGTACCCCCTCCCTCCCTGACTGAGCTCTAGTTTGAAAATAAGACCTACTACTACTACTTTCTCTTCAACAAGAAAATAAGTTTTGGAAGCACAATATTTCTTATCGTCATCAAAGATATAGAGAATACTAAAAAAATCAACACAATGTGTCCCATTTCACTAGAGATAAAAACAATTATCCCAAATAGCAAAACTCAACCACCATCAAATAAATAATCTTTTTAATAATTTAAAAATTACAAAAAAAAACAAAAAAACAACACAATCAAAAACAAAACTACTCAACTCAATTACAATCAATTCTCCTTTCTCAGAATATGAAGTGAAAGAAGAATATGATTCCTTTACATACTTTTCAATATTTGGAGCTCTATATTTTAAACCTTATAAGTGATAGGTGCTCATTTTCAAAATACTTGAACCATCATCTCCAAAACAAACTTCACCGTGCATACTAATTTAAGCTTCATGCACCTTTTTGATATATTTTATTTATTTTATAATAATTTGAAAACTGAATATATATTAAAACATACCGTTTTACTTTAGAAAGTACAAATGGCTTGCTTGGATAAATAATACACTCTACGAATAGGTTCAAACGCTCCACGACAATCAATGCTCCACGGGATGCCTCTCTGTGGTCCATGCACACATTCCTTGGATGAAATGCACCAACAGTTAATCAAATGCACCAATGGTTCAACAATCACAAGCTTTGCTAACCAGTCACACCTTCCAGTGGCACGCCACACCTCTTGCACCAGTCATAACATAAAATAAAATGTCATAGTATGGAAATAAATGTTAAGATTAATAAATTGTTAAATTCAGTTCTTTTAAGAATAATTAATATAATTTTATTTTAAGCACTTATATTTAAATGTTAAAAGAGATAAAAGAAACCTAACACATTAATTAGTTGTTTCCATTATTTAATGGTTGGTTTTTTCCATTCTCCAATACTTGTGAGATTTTCCTATTTTTGAATTCCTTACACGTTTTAGTTTTCAATCAGGAACAAGTCATTTCATCATAAAAATAAAAATAAAGCATAACAAAGATCATGAATCCTTACACTTATCAATCCATCTGCAATGAAATAATCATTATTCCATCAATTCTTCTTAATCCATTATTGTCGACATTAACACATTGAGTATACATGACCAAACAGGAAGGAAATAATCATTACTCCATCAATTATTCTCAATCCATTATTGTCAACATTAACACAATGAGTATACATGACCAAACTAGAAGGAAATAATCATTACTCCATCAATTCTTCTTAATTCATTATTGTCGACATTAACACAATAAATATACATGACCAAACTAGAGAGCACATTTAGACAAATGAATTGAATGTCAAAGGGAGATCGATTGCTAATATCACTCTGTATTTCAAATTTTATTTTATATTCTACATCAATTCTCTAGTCTTCATTATGTAATACATTGGTGTCCAAAATATAGATGAATTTAGAAGATAAAATAATAATGTACATAACCTCTTTTCAAATTTCTTTCATATGTAATGTTATAATCTCTGCTTATCTATTAAATTTAATATTGTTTTTCTTTCTACTAAATTCAATGTCGTTTTTTTTTCACACCAAGTTTTTATTAACTTTGTTTACAGTTTGAATAATGTAAAATTTCAAAATAATATAACTTATGCCTCGAAAAACCTTAATCATTAGAGCTCTGAACTTCTCGGAGCAACTGCAAGCTAGGGTTTTTGACAGTCGCGACCATAGCAAAGGGAAACATGAGCACTAGAGGGGAGAGTAAGGGTACCCCCTCATACAAACAGGTAGTGGTAGATAGAGGGAAAGGGACAAGGGGTATATTTTTCAAGGCACCAGTGATAGGCACCTCGAGATCTGACCCTGGAATAGGTCAGGAAAGGAACAAGGGGAAAAGTGAATGCATGGAAGAGGAAGCCAAAGAAAATCATAATGCGACGCAAGACACAATGAAGACCAACCTGGCAGAAGGGCGCAACCCGTGCAAACCCAAATCAACAATGATACCAAAGGTGATATTGGAGGATCCGCAGACGCAACTCTACAGGGATCAGATGAAGGCGCATGCGCTAATTTGCAAATTTATGGGCTTCTGGCCCACCGAGAGAGCGCTACACAACTGGATCAAATATCACTGGAAGCCAAATGGGGAAGTGGAGCTCCATCTGGGCTCAAAAGGTTTCTTCACAACAGTCTTGATAAACCTGGGGGACAGAGATAGAGTATTTGAAGGAGGGCTATACTTCCATGCATTAGCAGGATTGTACATGCAACCATGGAAGGAGAATTTCTCCCCAGAAAAAGAGACCTTCAAAAAGGTATCAGTCTGGCTAAGACTCTACTCCCTAACCTTAGACTATTGGTTACCCTCTACATTTGAAGCAATAGGAAATAATCTGGGGAAATACATAAAGACTGCAGAAGCCACCCTGAAGGGGAGATACACATCTTACGCAAGAATATGTATAGAGATGGATGTGTCAGGAGCACTCCCAAAAGACATAAGCCTCGAATTCAGGGATGAGGAATGGATCCAAAACATAGATTATGAACAAATCCCCTTCTAATGTAGAAGGTTCCATGAACCTGGTCACTTGATCAGGGAATGCCCACTTAATAAAAAACAGGAAATGAGAAACCCCAAACCACAACAGGATGAGGATGGGTTTGTTAAACGAAACCCCAGAAGCAGATCCAACAAAAAGAAGAGCAAAGCCCAAGTAGGAAATAACCCAAAAGTCTAGATTACCCCGGAAGGAAGGGATAAAACCAATAAAGGGGTAGAATCAAAGAAGGATATCGAAAAAGTTCAGGAAGTCAGAGAAAAAACACCAAACGAGTCCACTTACCGGCCAAATAATCAGAAGGAAAAAGGAAGTTGCGCAACTCCGATGGAGAGAGAAATCAGAGATGACAACACCCCCATGCAATACGCAGAGGGAGAGACGAAAATGACACCAAGCGAAGTAGGCACAAAAGACACGGAACTCACGGACCTGATGGAAAGGGAAGGGATGGACCTCATGAACATACTAGAGCAATGGAAAAGACAGGGAGTTGACAATGTACCAACATAGCAACTTGACCGTATCCACTACTTGTTCCTCCTAAGGGAGGAAGCCAAATATAGAGGCCTAAAGTGTACACACAGGGAGATTGGAAACCTAGGAGTGAAAGTCGACGAGGTACAACCACAACTCTCACCCAATCACATGTGGAGGAAGAAAGGCAAGAAATCCTATAGTGTAGCCCTGTAGGAGCTTGGAGCACTACTGATAAACTTGGGTAAGATCAAAAAACTCTTCCCCAACTCCCTGCCGCAAGTTTCAATGAAAGTTATAACTTGGAATATAAGAGGCCTAAACAAGCCAAGAAAGCAACGAATCCTTATAAGTAGACTAAAATAGGAACAATTGGATCTCTGCTTTATTCAAGACACCAAGTGTAATACAGACAGAATGGAAACAATCAATCAACAAGAATGGTGCAAGTACAAGATGGTGGCTATTGGCATCCACCAAATGGTAGGAGGTATCCTCACCCTATGGAACCCACAAGTACTAAGACTAATAGCAGCCTAAGCGACAAGGCATACCCTTACGGTCTGCATGCAATTCATTGGGAACACAGAGGTGATTTTATGCACGAATGTGTATGGACCCCAGGTGTCATAGCAGAGGAGAGGAATGCTAAGAGACCTAGAAGATCTTAAAAACTGAGCCAACAACCTCCATTGGATCCTAGAGAGGGATTTCAACATCATCACAGAGATGGTATATCTGAAAACCAATAATGGCTAGTTCACCTGGAACAATAAGTGAATGAGCTAGCATCAGGTAGCAACAAGACTCGACAGATTCCTAGTGTCAGAGTCAATAATTATGCAGAGGCTAACCTTAGACTGCAACATCCTTCCATGGGGGGGATCTGATCACTGGCCAGTGCAACTGGAAGCAGGCTTCCAGACCACACCAAAGAACAAACCTTTCAGATTTGAGAAATTATGGATGGAACACTTGACTTTCAAGGAAAAAATCAAACAGTGGTGGCGTGAGGAGCAACCAGAGCAAGGGACAAGGATGTTCAAACTCTACAAAAAACTAAAACATATCAAATATAGGCTCAAGGAGTGGAACAAGGACCCTTTTGGGAATATAAAACAAGAGAAGAACAACATTGAATAAAAAATGAAAAATCTCCAGGAAACTTGCATTTCAGATGGATACAATGAAGAACGAAAAAAGGAGGAGATCTAGATGACCTAGGAATGGGATGAACGGTGCCAACAAGAAGAAACTCTGTGGCGACAAAAGTCTTGAATCAGGTGGCTAAAGGAAGGAGAAAGGAAAACCAAGTTTTCTCATAGAACAACCATGGAGAGAAGAGCCCACAAAAAAATATTGAAGATTAGGGACCAGGATGGCATAGAAAGAGAGTCCCATAAGGACATTGAAACAACTTTGGTAAACCACTTCCAAGGTATAGCCCAGGAACCCAACCAAGATAGAACGAAGGCCATACAAAAGGTAATCCAGCATATCCCGCGCCTGGTAACAAATGAACAAAACAACAACCTGAACAAGCCCATTGCGGAGGAGAAAATAGATTAAGCACTCCAAGAATTTCCTAATGGAAAATCCCCTGGCCCAGATGGTTTCACAGTGGAGTTCTTCAAATCCTACTGGGAAGTTTTCAAACATGACGTTTATAGGGTAGTGTAAGACTCTAGAAGGTTAGCCTCCATTTTGAAAGCACTAAATGCTACAATGATTACACTCATCCCCAAAGAAAATGAAGCCAAAACCCCCGATCATTACATACCTATAGCGATGTGAAATGTGGTGTATAAGATAATTTACAAGGTCATAGAAAATATATTGAAACCACTTTTACCCACACTGGTTTCACAAGAGCAGGCAGGTTTCATGGAAGGTAGGCAAATAATGGACAATATTATCCATGCTCATGAACTTATCCACACCTTGAAGCTTCAGAAAAGAGGGGGAATGATAATACAACTAGACCTAGAAAAAGCCTATGACAAAATCAACTGGCACTATATGGTTAGGCCCCTGGAAGCCTTCGGCTTCACCCAACACTGGATCAGATGGATAGTCTCCCTAGTATCCACAACAAGCTTCTCACTACTAGTAAATGGAGCCCCTGCCAAACCTTACTGGCCCACGAGAGGCATCAAATAGGGAGACCTGTTGTCCCCCTTCCTTTTCATCTTAATGATGGAAGGACTCAGTTGAAGAATAAAAAGAGAAACCTTAACAGGGGAAATAAAAGGTATCAAACCCTACGAGAATTTCCCACCTTCTACACACCAACAGTTCATGGATGATACCTTACTTCATGGCATGCCCATGGTCAAGGAAGCGAAAGCCTACAAACAAATCTTAGATAAGTTTGGGGAAGCCTCAGGGGTAGAGATAAACCAACCCAAATGTAATGTCCCTTTCCAAATAGGAGCTCCAAAGAGGAGGCTTAATGGTCTAAACCACCCCATTAGACTATAGCTAGGGCCAAAGAGGGGTAAACAGAGTTACTAGAAGTCACTCCAATCACAAGTGTTATATTCGGAAAGTGACATTGAGCTAAAAAGGGTTAAAAGCGCTTTTAAGTCATTATGAGCTAAAAATAGAAGTCAACAGTGAATTAGGGTTTCAGTAGTGATTTAGGGTTTTGGAAGCCAACAGTGAATTAGGGTTTCAGCATGATTTAGGGTTTTGGAAATATATAAAGGAAGGGTCAGTGACCTAATTCTTCATTATGCAGATTATGACTTGTCATTGAGGAGAAGAAGCACATCTCAGAAGAGATAGTTCAGTGTATTCTAGGAAGAAGACACCAGTTGGCTACTTTCAGTGTTGAAAGACACACCCTAGTCACCAGGAAGATCATCTGGGTCTTCCATCATTATTCATTTATTCCGCAGTGCTCCCATATTCCGAGTATTATCTTTTAGTTTCTTATTTGTATTCCGGCTAAGATCCTTTTGTCTTTTGATCAAGATGAGTGTTGTTATTTTATTCAGCCGCAGTTGCTTATTTGTATTCTGGCTAAGATCCTTTGTCTGTTGATATAGTCGAGTATTGTCAGTTTATTTAGCCACATTTGGCCATTTTGTAATCCATAGAGATATCATAATACAAACTTTGCAGTCCTTTGTCACGTTTATTATTTGTATCATCATTTATATACTGTAAACCTTTGATCCTACACACACATTAGCAATGTTTCCTAGACTAGCCAAGTCAAGAACATTACTATAATATCCCTGATCCCGTTGATCATGATATTTGCCACTGATCTATTGTTCTATCTTGTAGATATGATACACTAGGGGTTTCTGGATGTGTTTCAATTGTATGTTTGAGACCTTGATGGTTATTGCATGTGCATGTTGGTTATTTCATGTGCATGTTGCATATTTATGGTTTAAACAACATATAAAGGACACATGCATAAGTAAAGAACATCAACTGCCCAATATCATGTATTATATGGCTCAAGCATGGAAATACAATAGCCTACTAGAAATATAGAATATAAGCATGAGCTAGATCTCATGGATCATCGCTGGAATACAAGAAAGTAGCATAAAAATACTTGTGATCAGAAGATGATAGCAGATCTGATGCATGCACGGATAGATCGACAAAAATATGCGATTCCGAAGAAGTATGGTAACCGCTACCAGTTGGAAAACTCATCCGGAAGGATAGACCGTCGGAATGTGCTAGAAATTGCTCCAATAGAAGTGCCCTAGCCTCTAGGCTAAAATGGATGAGTGTCGGATCTCGGATCTGGTCTCTTAGGCACTGGATCTAGACCCTTGGGGGGTTTGTGCACCTCCTGGGACACTAGATGTGCCCAAAAGGTTTCCACCAACAAAATCTACTGCTATAGGGCTCAAAACGATCATATCGCCAGATGTGAAATTGGGTCGGAAGGATTTTTCCAGGATTTGCTCTTATACTCAGCATGCAAACCCAATTATCTATCCGGAGGAGCTGTGCCCTAAATGGTTGGATGAGATGATCTACAAGATTCCACCGTCAGAATCTGATGATAGATGGATCAGTAGAAGTGCCCTGGATGGATCTCAAATGGGTCTGAAGGAAACTACAATCTGGACACAGACCTCATGCAGCTCTCCAAACCCTCAAACTGACTTGTGCCCTCACTGGCTGAGCTGCGCACTCTGCAATGGATACTCCTGAAAAGTACGGTGAAATACCTGGATAGTATCTCTGATGGGAAAGGGTGTGTCTCTCAACATTGAAACCGATCAATGGTGGTGGTTTCCTCCAAAAATCCACAAAACAATAATTTCGACTCTCTTCCTCCTCTGGGAACTCTCAACATCAAATCATAACAATGCAGATTTTGGGTTGCATGCAGAGTATAAGAGCAGATCCCGGAAAAATCCTTCCGACCCAATTCCACATTTGAAGAGACGATCATTTTGAGCCCTATAGCAGCAAATTCCATTGGTGGAATCCTTTGGGGCGCATCCAATGCCCCAGGAGGCGCGCAAACCCCCCAAGGGTCTAGATCTAGTGCCTTAGAGACCAGATCCGAGATCTGAAACACATCCATTTTAGTCTAGAGGCCAGGGCGCTTCTATTGGAGTAGTTTCTAGCGCATTATGATGGTCTATCCTTCTGGACGAGTTTTCCAGCTGGTAGTGGTTACCATACTTCTCTAGAATCGCATATTTTTACCGATCTATCCATGCATGCATCAGATCTGCTATCATCTTCTAATCACGGGTATTTTTATGCTGCTTTCTTGTATTCCAGTGATGATCCATGAGATATAGCTGATGTTTATATTCTATATTTCCAGTAGGCTATTGTATTTCCATGCTCAAGCCGTATAATACATGATATTGGGCAGTTGATGTTCTTTACTTATGCATGTGTCCTTTATATGTTGTTTAAACCATAAATATGCAACATGCACATGCAATAACCATCAAGGTCTCAAACATACAACTGAAACACATCCAGAAACCCCTAGTGTATCAGATCTGCAAGATAGAACAATAGATCAGTAGTAAATATCTTGATTAACGGGATCAAGGATATTGCAATGGTATAAGAGATTTAGTCCTACCAGCCTGTGACTAAAGACAATGAGTGCAACAGAAGACCTAGAGGGCTATGAACATGTAGGTGACAAATATGTCACTTACAACAGGCATCAGAAAGAAGGCATAGGCCTAATTTTCCCCCTTTTCCTCCTAGATCAGAGGAAGGGGAAGAGGCACACAAAGAAGAAGAGAGAAGGGAAGAGCATGAGGCTAAGCACGAGGCGGAGAGGATGCGAGGAGACAGATATGAGTGACTAGAGGGCAGTGGAAAGGCCCCCGTAGATCCAGAGGCAAATTTCATGTAGGTTATCAATGATATGTTAGCTATTCAATGGACCATGTCTCAATCCTTGGCACATGTGGTTGATAGATTGGCTAGAGTGGGCACCCCAGATACACAAGTCTCGCATGCAACATAAGGGAACTCGGGAGCAAGCATTAGACCTGAGTCACCCTCTTGCACATATACCTCTACGAGTAGGATTCCTAGACCCTTGTTTCCCTATTTCCACCGATGCTGTCCACTAGAAGGCGGATGGATCTCACCTATGAAGTCCAGGCCCCACTGCTGAAAAGGCCCGGTGACTACTATAGGTTTGAGAGGCAGAGACTTCAATTGTTTCTTACTTTCGAACCTCTGGCACTTGTCACATTTTTTCACAAATTCATAAACATCTGAAAATAAAGATGGCCAATAATAACCTGATCTCAAGATTTTATGAGCTGTTGTTTTCCAAAAGTGATGCCCTCCGCATTCACTATTGTGGAATTCATTCATGACCTTTGTTGCCTCTTCCTGATTCACACATCTCAACAGCAAACCGATAGGATTTTTCCAAAACAACAGATTGTCAGTTATGCAGAAATTTACAGCCCTGAGTTTTAAAGCCCTTTTTTGAGTCNTCAAGATTTTATGAGCTGTTGTTTTCCAATAGTGATGCCCTCCGCATTCACTATTGTGGAATTCATTCATGACCTTTGCTGCCTCTTCCTGATTCACACATCTCAACAACAAACCAATAGGATTCTTCCAAAACAACATATTGTCAGTTATGCAGAAATTTACAGCCCTGAGTTTTAAAGCCCTTTTTTGAGTCTTCGTCAGATCTGACGGGACTGATAGAGTTTGCAAAAACTGAACTATGCTGCTGTACCATTCGCAGTTAGCTATATGGGCTGAAACCTGCATTCTCTCAGCTTCTTTGTCTTCAACATATGGAACATTTTCAGCATCAATATTCATCAGATTGATGTCGAGCAGCTTGCAATTTTCCTCTGCCAACAATTTGGCAAGACCCTGACCTTTCACTAACTTTGCTGGTTTTATTTCAACATCGAACTCAATTAACCTAGCAATCCATTTACTTCTTTTTCCATCTATATCAGGTTGGACAAGAACATCTTTGACTGAGCTAGAGGGGACAAAAGCAATTACCTTAGCCTGCAGAGTGTATACCCTGAAAGCCTTCAGTGACTTGACCAATGCATAGGTCTGTTTCTCTAGCAACTCATACTTTGTCTCAGCATCCCTCAAGACTTTGCTAAAGAACGCAACTGGCTGTTCTTGATCATCAGTATTCTTTTGCAAAAGTACTGCAGCGATTGTGTCATTGGAAGCAAACGNTTCTCTCACCTTCTTTGTCTTCAACATATGGAACATTTTCAGCATCAATATTCATCAGATTGATGTCGAGCAGCTTGCAATTCTCCTCTGCCAACAGTTTGGCAAGACCCTGACCCTTCACTAACTTTGTTGGTTTTATTTCAACATCGAACTCAATTAACCTAGCAATCCATTTACTTCTTTTGCCATCTATATCAGGTTGGACAAGAACATCTTTGACTGAGCTAGAGGGGACAAAAGAAATTACCTTAGCCTGCAGAATGTATACCCTGAAAGCCTTCAGTGACTTGACCAATGCATAGGTCTATTTCTCCAGCAACTCATACTTTGTCTTAGCATCCCTCAAGACTTTGCTAAAGAACGCAACTGGTTGTTCCTGATCATCAGTATTCTTTTGCAAAAGTACTGCAGCGATTGTGTCATTGGAAGCAAACGAAAAAATATAAAATACCTTCGAAAAATCTGGGATGATCAATACAGGGGCTGTCGTAATGGCCTCTTTGATGTCGTTGAAGGACTGTCTTGCTGCTTCGGTCCACTTTATTTCAGAATCTTTCTTCAACATGGCAGTAATGTTCTTGGCGAGTTCAGCAAAATTTTCTATGAATCTTCTGACAAAATTAATGGTTCCAAGAAAAGACTGAATGTCTTTTTTCGATCTTGGAAGGGACAGAAATCTGATTGCCTCTACCCTCTTTGGATCAATCTTAACACCCTCCTCTGAAACAATGTGCCCGAGTAGTTTTCCCTCTTTAAGTGCAAAGTTGGACTTTTTGGGATTAAGAGAGATATCGTACTTCTGACACTTCAGAAATGTCTTCCTCAAATGCTGTAGATGAAGCTCGTGGCTGCTCGAAAAGACGGTAATATCGTCAAGATAAATTAGAACGAACTTATCTTTCTCGCCGATGAAAGCAATGTCCATTTCTCTTTGAAACGTCGCCCCTGCGTTCATCAGGCTGAAAGGCATCTTTTCGTACATGAACGTGCCCCATGGGGTGGTGAAGGCAGTTTTTTCTTTGTCACCCGAGTGAACAGCAATCTGATTGTACCCGGAGAATCCATCGATAAAAGACATTACCTTCGATCCTGACACCTTCTGCAACATATGCTCCATCTTAGGCAAAGGGTAATTGTCTTTTCTGGAACACTTGTTCAGATTTCTGAAATCAACGCAGAGTCTGATTTCTCCGTTTTTCTTCCTGACTGGCACAAGATTAGCCACCCACTCTGAATACCGAAGAGGAACGATGATATGGGCATCCAACAATTTCTTAATTTGTCTCTCCATCGTGGGCAGCAGCAATGGGTTGAAGGATCTGAGCTTTTGACGGAATGGTTTAGTATCTTTGTTCAGAGGAATTTTGTGTTGAATCACTTCTGTGTCAAAGGTTTTCAGATCGTCATACTGCCAAGCGAAGATGTCTGAAAATTCCTTCAGCAGTTTACCATAATCATCCTTTTCTTTGTCATACAAATGGGAGGCCAAGTTGACATGTCTGGGGTCTTGTTTGCTGGCCACATTATATTTGAAGACATCTGATTCTTTTTCTGCGCTTTGCAATTTCACAGCCACGTCATTGTTGTCGAAGAGCTTCTCCAAAGGGACTAAGCCCTTAGGAATTTCATTTGTAGAAAGATGAATTATCTTGTGAGCTGCGATTTTGCTCTTGAGCTTTGGCTGCTCAACTTCATCCTCATGTTCATTGTCCTGGTCAATCTGTAGCTCTGCAAACTCGTCAATTACTGCCAGGAACCTGGTGATTTCAGCATCATCCTCGAAAACTTTCCAAAATTTCACGTTATCAGGAAGAGAAGGCCTATGTCTGACTTGAATTTCATACAACAGTTTGTGAGGCAAAGGGGGAGTGAACGCACATGCTGATACAGCCAGTGAATCAGCCAATTCATTCATGGCTCTAGGCACAAAAGTGATTGTGAATTCTGCAAAACTTTCAATTGCTTTCAAAACTTCATCCCGGTATGCTTTCAGCCTTACATGCTTGGCTTGAAAAGATTTATTGACTTGCTGGATGATCAAATTTGCGTCACCAAATATCTGTAATTTCTTAATGCCCTTCTCCTTTGCTGCGTTCAGCCCCAACAACAATGCCTCATACTCAGCAATGTTATTTGTCACCTGGAAATTTAATTTGAAGGAGAGGTGAGAAACTTTCTTTGAGGGGGAAATGAACACTACTCCTGCTCCAGCTGACTCTTTGGTACAGGCACCGTAAAAAAACATAGTCCAGAGATCATCCTCTGCTTTCTCTGTGGGCTGAACTGTGGGCTGATCTGATGGTTTTCTGAGCAGCAAGGTGTCAGACAACGAGTCATCAAATTGCAAGATGCAAGATCCCATGTCTGTATCTACTGCATAAATAGGATGATTATTTGGATTCTTTTCATAGCTGATCACATATGCCAGCTGTGATTCTCTATAAAGTCTTCTGTTTACCCCTCCGAAAACGGGAATGGTTGCATAGGAAAGATTCATCTGGAGGGTGCCACCTAGCCTCTTCATCCATGATCTCGATAAAAGGCATTCGAATTTCGGAGGAATATCAGCCACCACTATGTCCATTACCATTGTTTTCATTGACGCTTGGGTCAAGGTCACAACCAATTCCTTGATCATCCCAAGGCATTTGACCTTACGAGAATCGAAGGAGAAGAGATCATGGTAAGGCTTGGTGATTTCCAGTCCAAGCTCGTCCATGACAGCTTTGGGCATTAAGTTATGGGAGGCACCAGAGTCCAGCAAACAATTATGCAATGTCTTTTCATGAACGTTTAAAGAGATATAGAATGGAGGGCAGCTGTCATCCCTATCTTCTACCATTCGTCCCAAGGTTATGGTTGGCTTATCATCATAGATATTTAGGATATCARCAGAATGGGATAYTGACTGAGGATCTAATGTTCTGAGGATATCTCTTTTAAACATCTCATTCTTCATCAATTCAACAAGTGGGATTGGAATCTTAATCTTTTGTAATTCAGCTTCAAAATTAAAGGAAGAGGGAGCCTTATCAGCAGATTTATCAGAAATTTTTACCTTGCTTGAAAGGGCTGTTTGATCCTTCTGCTGTTCAGGAAGAGGTTGGATCTCTGGAGTTGGATGACTGACAGGAGAAGCAACCTTCTTGGGAGGAGCTGGTGTTTTTTCCTTCGAAGGCTTGGCAGGCTGATCTTCTGATGTATGGTCCTTTTGTTTAACAGGGGCAGCAGTCTCTGCAGGGGAAGCTGATGCATCTGTTTGGGCAGCTTTAGATTTAGAGCGGAGGTTGTATCTKCCCTTATCTTCTGYTGTAAATATACCATCACCGAGGAGGTCATCTTCTGTTTCTTCAGTCATCAGTGATTGCTCATAATCTTGTTGTGTGAGATAAGATGTCCCAGTTTCATCTCCGACACAATGAATGTCACCTTCCACCTCTTCTTGCTCTTCAACATTTTCTTCATCCATTACCACATTTTGCAGGGGTACTCTTATCCTCTGATCTTCATTGGGATTCCTATCTCTTTGCAGAATCTGAGTCTGTGGGCTGTTTCTTCTGTATTGAAAGGCATTGGGGTTTCTAGGGGAAAGAATACCTGGATCCTTTGCTCTTACTGGTGTCTGATTTTGAACTTTCAACATCGACATTTCTGATGTGAGAGTGTCCAACATTTTAGCCATTTTTTCCATTTGGCTATTTGAAGAAGAAGAAGAAGAGTCAACAACAGGCTTCTTCTTTTCAGCCCTGCCTTTGAGCTTCTGAGAGGCTGTGATGTTAGACTCTACTTCAAGAGCAGCATCTTGCATCAAGGCAAGTGTTGTTGATCGCCTTTCCCTCAGGATGAGACAAAATTCTGCATCAAAAGCTGCAGAAAATGTTATTTTTGCTGAGGCATCACTTGGTTTGATCTCAGCGGGGATCTTTCCAAACATCTTGTTGAATCTTTTAATAAAATCTGAGACTGATTCATCATCTTTTCTCTTTAAATTCCCGAATTCAGACATGTAGTATAAGAGGTCTCGCCTTTCTCCCCAATATT
>JZKD02S1006167.1:0-13508 GCA_000966675.3 Picea glauca
TTTGGAGCCAATGACGTTTTTACCTTCAGGTCTTTGAACCATCTCCCATGTATTGTTTTTCTCAATCTGATCAAGTTCATCATTCATTGCTTTAACCCAGTGATCATCTTTGCTGACTTCTGTAACATACCCACTACGGAAATTAAAAATTTTCGCCCCTTTTCTTCTTTTCTCCGAAGAACAGAATTCCCCGAGTCCCTACGGGACCTAATACAGGCCCTGCCATCCCTTTACCGCACTTATCTGATCGATGGTTATGGCCACAAGCCTAAACAATATGGCCACCTTTCGCCCTTTGCGACACGACGCTACTAGTACGGCGAGTTTTTCCACTCCGATATGGCATGGAAGTCAATGATGGTTTGACTTCCTTTTCGCACTTCTTGCCTCTCGCCACCTCGTGTGTTGGGGCGTCGAGCCTTCGTGCTCCTATCTCGTGAACTTCCAAGACCCGAAAGTCAACGATGGTTTGACTTCCTTTTCGCACTTCTCGCCTCTCGCCACCTAGCGAGTAGGGGCGTCGAGCCTTCGTCTTCCTATCTTGTGAACTTCCGAGACGCGAAAGTCAGCGATGGTTTGACTTCCTTTTCACACTTCTCGCCTCTCGCCACCTTGCGAGTTGGGGCGTCGAGCCTTTGTGCTCCTATCTTGCGAACTTCCTAGACGTGAAAGTCAACGATGGTTTGACTTCTTTTTCACACTTCTTGCCTCTCACCACCTCGCGAGTTGGGGCGTCGAGCCTTCGTGTTCCTATCTCGCGAACTTCTGAGACGTAAAAGTCAGCGATGGTTTGACTTCATTTTCAGGCGACGCGTGTCCACCCGTCGGCCACGCGGGCCCCAACTGATGGATGTGCCACGTGTTCTCACGAGCCTCGACTCTTAGCACTTTGTGACTTCTATGGTCAAAAGTGGCCCCTTCCAACCTCTGAACCCTCAAACTCCCGGTATACGATATCTCCACAGAGTTCTGATCCAACGATCCTCCCGTTCCTGGATTCAACGATTCAGATTCTCCTCCTCGCGTTTCACACTTCGTGACTTCGTGGGTTGAAGCACCCAACACTAACCGCCTTGCAACTCTGCAAGATCCAATGATTATCGACTGTTCGCCACTTCTATCTCGAAGTGTCTCTGCCATCCATTTCTTCTCTCTTCTGCGCGCATTTGGATGTACATTTTCAACGACCCAGATCTATTTCGCTTCAGCTAATCTAATGGCAGTTGTAACCCTTCCTTGAGCATGCACTTCTCTTTCTTCTCCTTGGAAGATTTCTTAAGTATCAAAGGTCTCGGCCTTTGCTTCTCCTCTGCGACCTTCGCAGCTATGGCTCCGTGCACAAAACGACACTATCCCTCCCGAGCTTCTCTACCCAGAAGCAAGATTTCCTCGACCTCTGTGAATTCCTATAGGGTCTGCGCATCTGACCAGGTGCTATCTGTCCTTAGCTTCGTCAACTATGAGGGACTTGGGAGATTTGCACTCTTTCTCCTGGGTTTGACTCTTAAAAGAGTCTTCAACACATCTATTTCTCTCCTTCATCAAGTCTAGGACTTGAGGGGGATCTCGGTCTTTACTCGTGAAAACAAAGGAAAGGGGTTGAGGCATTTAACACCCCCTCTTCTCCTTCCAATCTAACAGCCGTGAGTGACCGTAGATATTCCGACAGGATCTCGCCTGTCAACGATACTTATCCCTACACAACCATCTCGGGATTTCAAGAGGATCGTTCCTCCTCATGCAGGGTTACTAAGGCCTTGCGCCTTCACATCCTCTTTCCAGGTTCTTGATGGGATTTTCAAGGAGGGTATCTCTATGAGGAGGTTTACCCAGGGTACTATCTGAGGCAGATAAGGGTATCTCTCTCTCGAGAACCAGACGTGAAGTCTGAATTAGATCAGTATGCATATAAATAGCAATTTATGAAAACATAAGTCATACGTAGTCTTTCCATTATAAACATGCAACTACCAGTACTGATCAAAACACCATACAAACATTCTTGCACTGAAATCATTCACAATTTCACAACTTATGAGCATAAATGTCAGAATATATATATTTCAAGATGCCAGAGACAAAACACTTATCAGAAAAAAACACCAGAGGTGATGCAACTGCTGAGAGGGGTGCTCGTTTCCACCCAACCGTAGGCTCAACGACTCCCAACGGATTTACCACTAGCCACCCATGAGCTGAGACCACTCTTGCGTGTGAGATGGAAGAGTTGTAGCAACGGTTTGAGGAAGTGTTAGCGGGGATGCCTGGGGATCGATGGCCCCATATACAGAATGATAGGATCATGGAGAAGTGCGTTGGGGGACGTCATGAGTGGTAATCCTTAGTGTGTCATTATATAGTTGTTGGTGTTGTGGTGATGGGGAGTTTTCCCCTAACTGGGAGAGGGGGAGTGGCCCTAGCTAGTCGGGTTCCACCAACTGTTCTGCCATAAGGTGAATTTTTAGAGTTAGGGGCATCGTAGCTGAAAATACTAGATTGTATGGGCATGGCCCATATTTTTGTATGGCATATGTATAGGAGTTGAGACTCCCATTTTGTATATTTTGAGCATAGTGGTTCAGATTGGACTTCAATGGTGGGGCCGAAGATGATGTATATTTTTGTTGAAACATTTATGGCACCATATATATATATATATATGTATTTTTTTGGATGTTATTTCTGTGTTTTGGCATATGTGCGATGTGTTCCATGGTTTGTTTACTTATTTTGAGGTTTGGATGAACTATGTTCAACAAAATGAATGTGTGTTTTAATGTGACAAATGCCAACCTACCACTTGATTAGTCATGGTATCTGTAACTTGGTTTAGGTTTTCTAGGAATGTGTGTGAATGTGATGGATTTAAAATTTCAAGATAAGAGTCTAACTTGTTGGTACTCATGAAATAAGCATAGATCACGGACATGACACACATTATTCAACAATAGGGAGATGAGCTGAGTCTAGGAGGATGCTTAGGTGATGAATATGGTGGTGACTGGATTCCGTGAGAGGACCAATTACGGTGGCATATTCATCTTGGTTATTGGTGGCAAGTCTGAGGCATATACCACTAGAGTGGAGTAACATATGTTCTGAGGTGTAAATGGCCCAAGCTGCCAAAGCGAGATTTCGAGTCCAACAACTAGCACCATTGGTGTACATGATGTGGTAAACGGATGGACAATTCATCTGTCAAAAACCAGAACAAAGGATCTGATATATGTCATGGGGGGGTGTTGACAGGTGTAAATTCGCCCGAAAATAGTAAGGGGTTACCCATGGTATGAAGTCCCAATTATACCTCTCACCGTTTGGAATAGGGAACCCATCCAGATTCTGGCCCGACAACAATTGCTAGTTGGTTTTACCGGTTGCAGCTTGGTCCACTGATGAGGGTGAGTGATGATTGGTTATGTAAATGGAAGATGTAGAAGAAGACTATCTAAATTCAAATCTAATCTACTTCTAATCTAACCTATCCTAGCTAGGAGCGAATTAACGTAAGTGAATGAGATATGACATGGAACTAAATCTACTAATAGCTTCACCCATATAGTTGAAATGAAGAAACAAAGTTAGATAACACGTGCACATGAATATATAACCAGAATAGTCTAAGGCACTATATCACATACATTGGCAGCTCATTTGCTCAGGACATGTAATATAAGAAAGAGCAATGAAACTGCAAGAAAACATATATTGCATCAGAATAGTCCATAAACAAACATGCTCTTACACCCCATGTGAACAACAAACATTCTACTTGAAATAGTTCACAGTAAAACTGCCACACATGTGAGTCATTCTCTCTGTCAAAAGTTGGCCCTAAGGGCTTCTTTGTATTGACAGTTTTGGAAATAGTACATGAAAACTCTAAGGAAACCTCTCCAATTTTAGTTGACACTTTATTCCCAGAGTAGTTTAGAAGTGTACAATGTTTGAAGAGCCAAAAACCCTTTCTTTGGGTACAATATTAGTACTTAATGAGGTTCAATATGACCTTTAGCCTTCCACCTTTCCTCGTAACCTTTCACCTTCCCAGTTTTTGTCTTTATTCTCCTTGTAATGATGAGAAGGAGAAGACATTAGTTACATTTTGAATTTGTCCTCTAGCGCCGATGGGCCATCATGGATTTTGGTTATAGTGTGTCTTATCCACCGTAATGACTAATTTGGACGATGGAACATTTTGGTTGTCAACGTTTGGCAGCTGATCATCATGGGGTCTAGACCCCCTCTTCAGCCATTTGATTCAGAGTCCATTTTTTGTTCCTTGCTGCTACAGATGTAATTATTTCCTCTTTTTCATCCTTGGTTGTAGATTGCATCGAAAAGATGTTGTGGAGGACCTCATCTCATCATTAATACCTATCAGCGTTCCACATGCAACATATGAGTGGCCTTAGAGTAATTTATTGAAAAAAGATAATCAAACTCATTGAATTGAAACAATAAGTAATTGAATTATCATGTGAACTTCCCTGAATTTGATTCGTGGTTCATCTGTTCATGATCTAGGCGTTGCACTCTCTGGGACTACCAACAAGGTGCTAGGTATGAATTCTAAAAAATGCAGAAAATAAATGAATAATTTTTTAGATCGCAGAACTGTAAAGTTTTGGACCTCGGAAGGATATTTCCAATGGTATAAAGAACTCGTGAAGTGGACACCCAAGTCAAAAATTACGGCTGAAATACGACTACTAGTTGGGTAGGGTCCTATTCCCGTTTGGATGACAGTTCTTCTTCAGTTTTCCGAATTGCAGAGGACTGGTCGGTTTCCTGTGTTTTCCCTTTGCTACATGCTTATATCCTAGTGCCAAGTGTAGATTTCAAATCTCTTTCTTTTCTAGAAATTGTATTTAGATTCAACTTGGGTTGCTGCCAAAGCCTTCTTTACTTGAGATACTCACATTGTCAAGCCTCATTGATGATAATCAAGAATCTCTTTCAGATTCATTCTCTTCAGTTTTGACATTATCAACCTCACTTGTTTTCCATTTCATAACATCTTCTGTTTCATCTATCTTGCTTTGCATTATTATCTTGCAGCATCTTCAGTTATTAACAGTTCACTCTGTCCAGCAAGCTGATCTTTCTTCTACAATAGATATAGTTGGATTTGGCAGTCGTCATAATCCTATGCATCAACTGGAAAAAAATTATTTTGATGAAGTGTTTCTATATTCCTAGGTCCATCTCCAAGATTGTTAGTTCTTGACACTTGACATAGGGCATACTTTAACAGGTTAATCAGAGACGATATTCGTTGAATCTACTGTGCCACTGCTAGTGCTTACATTTAACCGAAAACCATTTGCATGGGAGGTATATGGACACTCTTTATCTTTATGCTCACTTACCAGATTAATAATAACCTCCATAGCCTCACCTCCAAGTATACATGGATTTAACGTTTTTCATCTGGACCACCACCCCGAGTGGTATTCATAATATTTTCATCTACTAGTGCATCTAGGGTCTTACCCGCAACTTAAAAACATGCAGTTTGCATTCATTACTGCCAGAACAACCACATACTGTAGCATTCATTCCCTTTACATTCTCTAAAGAATTTAATGCCTCAGAATTCATACGAACTAATTTCTCACACTTCATAACTATCTAACCGTGCTCGTTTAAATGTACCAAAGCATCGACCGTATTGCCATTAATCTTGATGATTTCATTCAGAGAGATTTCAATTAATATTCACCGATCACTTTCGGGGCCATTCCATTCCATTCAACTTCGTCGGTTGAGACTAAGCCACAAATCTTGCCCAATAATATCGCAGCTCATCTTCTTAACTTGCCGATGGGAGTCAAAGCACTTCCGCTCAAGTATGTCGATGGGAGTCAGAGCACTTCCGCTCAAGCCTGCCGATAGGAGTCGGGGTACTTCCGCTCAAGTACACTGATAGGAGTTGGAACACTTCTGCTCAAGTCTGCCGATAGAAGTCGACAGAGTTCCTCTCAAGAGCTCTGATAGCCAAGTTGCTCTCAACAACTCCGATGGAAATCGACAAGGTTTCTTCCAAAAGCACCGATGGCTTCGAAGGATTTTCCTTTAATTTTGTCGATGAACATCGACAGAGTTCTTGCCAATGCCTCTGATGTGATTCGAAGAAGTTCTCTTTAAGATCTCTGATGAGCACTTTAACAATGATTTCATTATTGCGTTTTCTTCCTTTGCTTTGTTTTGTTTGAACATCCTATATATTTTTTAAAGTGGGCTACGCTGACCTGATCGATGATGGTGAGAGGGAGAATATCATCATCAATGCGCTCGAAGACAACGAGGGGTTTACATCCTTCTACTGACGCATTAGCGACAAGAGATGTAAACTTATCAATGGGTAGTGCATCGGGGATGAAGAGGTGAACCTTTTTCGATAAGCACTGTAGTGAAGCAAAAGGGAAGGAGTGTCATGTGCAAGTGAAAGGGAATTAATCGGTGAAAGTTGAACGTGCAACGATGGTAATTGCGCTGGCATTACTGATGTATCCACATTGATCGCGCACACCTCACCAATGATAAGAACATGTGTAGTGAGGTTTAGCGGAGCACGTATGCACATAAGTAATGTTCGAAGGAGGAGGCCTATGTATAGGCGAGGAAATCAACGGCGTGTCAATGCAACGGTGGAATAAAGGATGAGCACATCGATACACTATATGTTAGCACAAGACTAGGGAACTCGTCGACGTAAGGATCGACGGGTAGAGGTGATCTAAGAAGGAACCAAAATTGGTCAAGTGGGGAGAGTGAGAGGAAAACTTAGGTGTAGACATTTGCGCAAGGGAGAGAGTGCGAGAGTTTTGGTTGGAAGAATTAAAGTGGGGCCCACTTTCTTGTCTTGGAGAGAGGATAAGATAATAAAATTGGGAGGCTATTGTGCATGCACAATAGGGGGTTTGTAAAAAAGACTAAAAACACTAGGAAAATGCAAGAGGAGCCTAATGTAGGGTGGCTATGCTTAAGGGTAGAATTTCTTCAAGTATAACCCATTGACAAGGTCTTTGAGGGTAGCTCCTTCAGAGTGAGCCAAGATGTAGGCGCCCTTAGTGAGACAATGGCGAACGATGAATGGTCCTTGCCAAAAGGATTCACATTTACCATGGCCTAAGGTGTCATGGGCAATGTCATATACCAACACTAAATCGTCTTCCTTGAATGATCGAAGGTTCACTTAGCGGTCAAAGACCGCTTTGGAACATTTTTTAGCTACTTTGTTGTTTTTCAAAGAGGAGCTTCGATCCTCATCTAGAGATTTGAGTTTGAGCAATCGTTGCTCCATCAAAGTTGTGTCGGGGATGAGTTTGATTGTCATGTATAATGTGGGGATTTCACATTCGACGGGTAGGACAACTTTGACTCCGTGAATGAGATGAAATGGTGTGAAGACAGTAGTAGTTTTAACTGTGGTGCGATATGCCCATAATGCTGCAAACAACATATGGTGCCAATTAATTTTGTCTTTATCCACAGTGGACTAAAGCATGGATTTGAGGACTTTGTTGACAAATTCAACTTTTCTGTTCAATTGTGGATAATATGGTGAAGCAAACTCATGAGTAAACCCTAGCTTGGTAGATAAATCAATGAATACTTCATTTTTGAAATGTTTACCATGGTCAAACACTAGTTGGAGGGGAAATCCAAAACGGGTAATGACATGGTTGAATAAGAAGTGGGCTACAATGTCTGTCATATTATTGAATGTTGGCATGGCTTCTTCCCATTTGGTGAAGTAGACAATAGCAACTACGATATATTTTTTCCCATTGTTGGATGGGGGGTTGCAAGTCATGAAATCAATACCCCATTTGAAAAAGGGGCCTATCATAATGATTCGATGGAAAGGGAGTGGGTGGTGCTCTAGCTTTATGTGCATATAGTTGAAATTTATCACAACGTTTGACAACCTGGATGTAGTCGTAAAACAAAGTGGGACAAAAGTAACCAGCCCAAACCACTTTCTGTTTTGTGGACATACTAGAGAGATGATCCCCGCATGTGCCACTATGGTAGTCGTTTAAGAATTTTTCTTCTTCTTCAATGGTGATGTGACGATGAAGAATGGTGTTTTCCCCTCTGCAGTAGAGGACATCTCCTATGAGGAGATAACATGAGGCTAGATGATGAATGCCGTGATGATCGTCTCATGAGAGACGAGGGCCAATTGTTTTACGTACAAAGATATATGAGGATGTCTCCTTACCATGGGTTGTCAAATGAAATCAAGAATAAATGTTCATCCAAGAAGTTCTCATTCACATGGGTGTCAGTGGAGTTTGATGGGAGGTCTACAATCAACTCAATAGATATAGGATATAATCCTTATCAAAGTTGGGGGGACTAATCAATGGTGTGTTGCTGAGTGCTTCTTTGAGTGAGTCAAAAGAAACTTGTGCATGTTGATCCCAATTGAAAGGGATATCACGTCACAGTAGGTGTAAAAATCCATGGGCGCGGAGAGCATAATCAGGGATGAATCGTCATAGAAAAATTGGCCTTTCCTTGGAGGCTTTGCAATTGACGCGAGTTTTTTAGAGGAGAAATCTCGTGGGTTGTACTTATAGGAGAATGGGGTAGGTTTGATGGGAAATCTTCAGATAGGTGTAGTATTGTTATAGCTAACGAAGCTAGAGGTAGGAATTATGGTCATTCTAGTGTTATGGTTGGGATTTCTTGGGGAGGTCCTCCCAAGACCGGGTCGAGAGGGGTTTGAATGGGATTCTAGTCACGTGGAAGGGAAGCCATGTGTCGAGATCAAGAAGCAATAATTAGAGGGAACATATATGTGAAATGATCTAGCTGATGACATAATGTTTATGGGCATCTCATCCATTCATTTACTGACGTGGAGATATAATGTATGTCAGTAACAATAGCAATGATGGAGGCTACTTGAGAGGGCTCAGGCAATTATTTTTGTTGCATGACTACTAGGGTTTCTCATAACTAAGGGATAGTTAGACAGTGACAAGTATAATGGCCATACTGTGTGCATATGGTGCATGTGAACTTGGTACGAATACCTTTCTACTTAGACAAAGTAGGTTATGTGGTTATGGGTTGGATTTGAGGTGTAGAGGGTAGGCTGGACTCCTTTTTATTCTTGGTGCCCAATATATTAGAAGTGTTTCCCCTTTTGTTAGTATCATTGACTCCAACAGTGTGACTGGTTGGAACAATTGATGTTTGAACCATTGATTGCATGGGCAAGACCTATGGATGAGATGAAATGGATGGGATCAGTACCATAGATGGTGGTTATGGGTTGGATCTAAGGTGTAGAGGGTAGGGTGGACTCCTTTTTATTCTTGGTGCCCAATTTATTAGAATTGTTTCCCCCTTTCTTAGTATCATTGCCTCCAACAGTGTGATTGGTTGGAGCAATCGATGTTTGAACCATTGATTGTGTGGGAAAGACCTATGTATGAGGTGAAATGGATGGGATCAATACCATAGATGGTGGTTCTAGATGCCATACTGGGATGGAAATCACCATGTTGAGTAAGGTGAGAATATCAACGATGTAGTAAGATGACACGTCCGATGGTGGGTAAAAGAAGGGTATTTGGGTTATTGCCCGGGGGATCGTCTACCAAATAGGTATTTGTTCAGTGATTGCTGGACTTTCTAGAATGGGTGTATGTTCTAGAAAGGACTAAGAAACGATTTCCTCAGGGGTTGTTAGTGATGTAGATACCTCTATGGGGGATGAGGGTAAGGGTTCTTTAAGGGAAAGTTTATTGGGGATCTTTACCCTGCACAAACCTAAGATGTGTTGGTAGATGGGAGAATTAGAGGGGGTGTCCCTTGGTAAGAACCCATAAGTGAGTGACCTTGAAATATTCTTGGTTCGACCTCAATTATAGGTGATGGGTCGATGCTATCTCATATGAGAGGGAGGATATTATCTATCTGAATCGATTGATTGGGTTCATAGTGAGTTAACTAGTCGATTGTTTATATCTTCCTATTGTGGGGGAAGAGCATGGTGTGAAATACTGAAGAGGCTATTGCTTTCATAGCATACATGAAGCTACGTCCGAAGAGGATGTTGTAATCCAATTGGGCATCGATGACTTTGATGTCAATGGCAATGTTTTTACCTTCTAGTTCTCTAGGAACATTATGGTAGAGGCCTTCTGGTTGGGATGGGTGGCCATCATATGCTCAAAGAGTAATGGTTGAAGGAATGAGTTCGGGTGACTTGAGTTGTTGTCACACAGTTTTGGACATAGTACATCTAGATTCCCCTTCATTGATGATACACCTATGTACTGCTATTTTCCAGATTTTAACTCGAATTTCAAAAACAACCAAAGAGGGAAGGTGTGGTTTAGCATTGTCCAAATCAAAAGTTATCAGACGAGTATCTGATGGGTCAACTTCCCCAAATTGTGAGAGAAATGTATTTCGTTGTAAAGGGCATGTTTGGAGGAACTATAACATCGACATAGCAGATGGGGATTGATCTAAATCATTAATGAGGTTATAACCCTATGCTTGTCTTTCGTGGGGGTTGTTTATGTTCCTATGCAAAGGTGCATGTGGTACATGAGTGGTTGTTTCAGTGCTAGGACAAGGTATTGTCAAAGGTTGTCCTAGAGGTAATTGGGGTGACAACTACAATTTTGTAGTTGTTACACATTATTTTCGTCACCCTTATGACCGTAAATGTTGTAAACCTATTTGTTTCCTTCAGAGGGGTCAGTAGCCTGAATTCCTGAAGAAAGAAGGGAGAAGAATTTTCCTTGAGAGAAGAAGTTGTATGTTCCTTTGTAAAACCCCTCTTAAGGAGGATTTCCGCGGGTTGCACTATACACAGGGTGCGGAAATGCCTGATTTCCACACCTTGCTCTATAGCTAGGTTGTGGAGTTTCCACAGGTTGCTCTATAGCTAGGGTGCGAAAATTCTTGTATGTGGGAAATATAAGCATTTTCTCGATGCTTCTGGAAGGAGAAGCATCTATCGTGAGGTGGCCTCCGAACGGTTTGGATCTTACTCACTTCCATGATTAAGTGGGATCATCCTAACCTCCTCATCTTATCCTCTTCAACATATAAAATGAGAGGAGCTCTCATGGAGAAAGTTAGATTGGTTTGTTATTGAGTTTTGTAGCTTGGAATTTTTGGAGCTTGTATGTTTGCTTTGAGCTTTTCTTTGCCAAGATAGATTGTGAGTAGCTATCAGATCTACAGTCTCAGAATCCATGGATTAGAAGTGTGTGGGAAGAAAGGAACTGTTGGAAGGAACCTAAGAATATCAAGGCATTTGGTTGTATCTTTCTTCCACATTCTTTAATACATATATACTTTTCTTTCCTATATGAATGTTATTTGTTCATATTGTATGATTCCTTGATCACGTACATAACTTCATATCAAATAGACTCTGTTGTTCTTGTTTTCGTTGGCTTGTGTTTCTTTGCAGATATTTCTCCATAAGCCTTGCGACGGAGCTTGGATTGCATTAGCGAAGTCAAATCTTCAATATTTAAAAGGTATGTTCTAGATCCATTTCTCTTTTGATAATCGAATATAAGGAAAGAGTAGTGTACTGTCTTGTTTTGTTCTAGATCTAGGTGGATCTAGGGGGATTGATTTGTGTCCGTACTTAACAATTAGCTCGATAACAAAATTGGTGACTCCACTGGGGAACATATTGTTTTCCTAGTTTGTCTTGCTTTATTGCTTTGATTGCATGGGTCCTATTTTCTGAGTCACTAGGAGATCTAAATTGACTCTTTGACTGTTTAAGTACACCGGAAAAACTTTCTTACTTTTTATTTTTTCATTTTTACTTTGATTTTCGCACCCTTCTTTGAAGGTCAACGCGACGATATTTGATTTCCGCACCCTACCTTTTTGACCAGTGCAGAATCTACGCATCCTGCCCCATAGCTAGCCTGCGAAAATGCTTGATTTCTGCATTGTATTGGTTCTTTGGCCTGGGGAAATCAGGGATTTCTGCACTGTGTTAGTCTGACAGCCTGCGGCGATTGTGAATTTTTGATTTTTGATGGTTTTTCCTTACCCAGATCTTGGATTTGGTTTTGGGGTGAATTGTTAGGTTTTATTATGATCTATTTACAGTCTGCTTGACATTTTTTGAGTTTCTTTTAGCCATCTTTTCATTGTTTGATTTTGAAATATTTGGTCTCTTGCTTTGAGTGTCTTTCAGTTACAAAGCATTTTTTTTTTTAAATTGTTTAGTGAAATAAAATTTTCTTTTATTGAATAATTTGTGTTAAAAGAGGAAATTTGTTTGGGTTGCTTTGTTTTATAGAGATTTGCTATTTCTTTTAGCTATCTTTGAAACAAAAAAAAATTGATTTCTTGCTTTATATTAAATTGGGGGCATTCTTGATTTCTTGTTTGTTTTCCCGAGAGGACTCTAGATTGGATTTTTGTTTTAATGGCATCAGTTCCCAAAATGACCAATGAAGGAACCCCTACTCCAGGGGAATCTTTTGTTTTTCCTTCTTACAAAAACATTGGTCCTCCTCACATTGCTACTTTGAGCCTTCCAGGCCTCACGATTGGATTGTCGGTGTGGCTGTTTTCCACTCAGGTAATCTCGAATGAAACTAGTGCTTCGTTTGCAAGCACTTCCTCCCAAGAACATCAACCTCATGTTGATCCTTCGCCTTCTTCACTAGTAAGGTCTTCTTCACCTTCTTCAATTGCAAGGTCTTTTTCCGTTTCATCTTCTTTTTCGAGTGAAATCTCTGAATCTAGTAATCCGGTGGATAAGAAGAAGAAGAAAAGGAAGAATAAGAAGAAGAAAAATAAACAAGGGTCCAAACTTCCAACCACTGCCGGACATGTTGGGAATAAACCAGTTACTGTTAATCGTGCTGGGAGTGTTGATGATGCCAAGATCATCCAAACCACTCGTAAGCCCAAGTACCCTTGCAGGCTTTGTAAGGGTAGTCATCTTCTTAAAGATTTCCTTGGTCTATCCAAGGTTATAGAAGCATGTTATACACAACCTCGCCAACCCATGATGTCAACCTCATAACTACATGTTGATGACCTCCCGTCAACTAGTCAAGATACCATTGGGAAGAAGAAAAGTAGAGTCAAGTTCCCGTGTATGTTATGCAAAGGGATTCATCTAACCCACCTTTTCCCCTGTATGGATGAAGCCTCAAAATTACTGGAAGACATGACTGTTTCACAGCCCCAAATTCCAGTTGCTTGTTGCAAGATTACTCTCGATCCACCTGTAGTTGATGGAATGGTCGATCTGGCCCCTTCATCGGTCAGTTCGATTGATCATGTAGTCAATCTGGTCACGTCCTTAGTTGAACCAGTTGACAAAGTGGTTGATCTAATCCCATCCTCGGTCAATCCCACTCTCCCACCAGAGAGTGAAACCTAAGCGGTCGATCTGTTTCCACCCGTCGACCCCATTCTCTCCTTGGAGAATGAAACCCACGTAGTCGATTTGACGTCATTATCAATCGATCCTACTCTCC
>JZKD02S1006178.1:0-13508 GCA_000966675.3 Picea glauca
AAATATCTTCCATACCTTGCGCACCAAGTTGGGTATCAAATATTCAGAGCGACATCTGGTTCTCAAGTATCGCGGTGCTCTGCATAGATACATCTAGACCGAAATGGAATTTCTGGACATCTCGTCCTTGAGCGCGACCTACCAATATGCCATCAAAATTGAGCAGAAGCTCAAACACAAGACGCAACAATTTGGGCATGGGAACCCCTCACAACAAAAGCCAGGAAAGGGCGGCCCCAACCCACATAATAAAGGACAGAGAAAATATGGACAATATCAGGACAACCAATCCAAGCCACAAGAAAAGGACAACAAAAAGACAAAGAAAGATACCGGGAAGTGGTGCGACTTCCATAAGAGCCCTTGGCATAACACTACTGACTACCGTTCAAAGCAGATGCTGGTGGCCGAAGTGAAAGCCTTTGAATCATATGTAGGTTCTGACTCTGAGTCAGAACCAGAAAGGGAAAGACAAATCATTGATGTGGGACCTAGTGCCACCATTGCTACCACCAAGCTCCAGCCTGGTGAACCAGACGAGCCAGAAGAACTAGAGCACCTCTTCCATTCACAAATGTGGGTAAAAGGCACCCCGCTGCACTTCATCGTTGATAGTGGTAGCCAGAAGAAACTCATCTCAGCAGAGGTTGTCAAGCATCTGGCCCTGTCGACAATGTCACACCCACAACCCTACACCATTGGATGGCTCCGCCAATGAAGCAATCTCCGCGTCAACCAACAATGTCGACTGTCGTATGACATAAATCCATTCAAAGATGAGGTATTGTGTGATGTTGCTCCTCTTGAAGTTTGTAATGTTCTTTTGGGCCAACCTTATTTATGAAAAAGTGATGATGTATATGAGTCTAAGCCTCGTAGTGTTATTGTTGCTTTGAACAGGAAATTGTACAGGATACCTGAGGCAATCCCTTCTAATGTTATTTCCTTGATCTCTGCCAAGCAATGCAGGAAGGTCATCTCTTAGATTGAGAAACTTGTCTTCTTCGTGATTCACTCTTAGAGTGAGTGAAAGATCGCAACCACATCTAGGGCCTCCACGACTGATATCTCCACACAACAAAATCAAGTGGATAAGGTCATGGAAGAATACTTAGATATTTTCTCCTCTCCTACCATGGTACCTCTGTATTGCCAGGTTAAGCATCCCATCGATATGACCCCAGGTGCACCGCTACCCAATGGGCCAGTCTATCACCACTACCTGTTAGAAAATGAGGATATCAAGAGGCAGATCCAAGAACTTCTCCACAAGGGGCACATCCATCCCATCTCATCGCCTTGTGGGATACCAATCATGCTGGTGCAGAAGAAAGACAGGGCCTGGCGAATTTGCATTGATTACCAGGCCCTGAATAAAATCACAGTCTGAAGCCGGTACTCGATTCCCCGAATTGACGACCTCCTTGATCAACTCTCGGGGGCCAAATACTTTAGTAAAATTGATTTGAAGTCTGGCTGCCACAAGGTACCAATAGAACAAACAGATGTATGGAAGACTGCCTTCAAGTCAAAAGAAGGTCTTTTTGAATGGCTGGTCATGCCCTTTGGTTTGACAAATGCTCGAACAAATTTTATGAGGATGATGGATGATATCCTATGACCTTTCACAACCACTTTTGTAGTGGTGTATCTGGATGACATCCTCATCTACAACAAGACTTGGGCAGAACACTTGCAGCATATTCAACAAGTTCTGCACACCCTACATCAACACAAACTATATGCAAACTTGAAAAAATGCTCCTTCGACATGGAGGGTCCACTACTTAGGATACATCATTGATCAACATGGTGTGCATGTGGATCCAACAAAGATCTAGGTCATCCGTGACTGGCCAGCCCCAACCACACTCACTAAAATTCGGAGCTTCTTGGGCCTCGCCAATTTCTATCGAAGGTTCATGTTGGTATTCTCTCATATTGCATGGGTCCTTAGCCAAGTAACCATGGGTGGTGGTAAGGAAAAATTTGTGTGGGGCCTGTCCCAACAACAAGACTTCGATGAATTGAAGAAGTGTTTGTGCTCATCCCTAGTACATTCATTACCAAACCTGCAACATCCCTTTGAGATCGAGACAGATGCTTCAAACTATGCTGTGGGCATCGTTCTCACTCGACACGGCCACCCTGTGGCATATCATAATGAGACACTATCAGATGTTGTCCGTAAGTAACCTACTTATGACAAAGAAATGTACCCCATTGTGAAATCCTGCCGCAAGTGGAGACATTACATTCTTGGGAAGGAGACAATTATCCACACTAATCACAAGCCACTACAGTTCATACAGATCCAAGGCAAATTGCAGAATGACCGCCATTAGAAGTGGTCAACATACTTACAACAGTTCCACCTCAACATCAAGTATAAGACAAGAAGTACCAACTGAGTTGTTGACTGCCTCAGTCGACCTCCAGTCACGACACTCACCATGGTGCTAGAATCTTTTGGCCACGAGACCTCCAGATGGCCCCACCTCTACGAGATAGACCTTGACTTCTCCACCACCTACCAAATGTTTGGCGCCAACTCAGTGGTTTCTAATTTCCATCTTCATGACGTGTTGTTGTGCCGTTTGAGCCATCTCTGCGTTCCATCAAGTGAGCACACGAAGCTGATTTGGGAAGCTGACTATAGTCAGGTGGAAGGACACTTTGGCATCGAAAAGACAATGACAATGCTGCATAAACATTTCTACTGGCTAAAACTTTGACAGGATGTCGGCAAGTATATCAGGTCCTGCACCACCTGCGCTATTGACAAACAAACCACTAAGAAATAGGGCCTGTACACCCTTTGCCTACTCCTAACAAGTCGTGGGAATCCATCTCAATGGACTACATGTCGGGCCTCCCATCCACCAAGAGGGGAAATGACTGTGTTTTTGTGGTTGTTGATTGCTTTTCCAAGATGGTGATTCTAGCTTCTTGGAAGAAGAACATCACAACAAAATCCACTGGCAAGCTCTTCTTTGAATGAGTATGGGTACATTTTGGGATCCCACAAAACATTATTTTAGATCGTGACAGTCAGTTCTTCATCTCATTTTGGTTGAGCCTTTGGTCGCTGCTGGATACCAAGCTCACCAAATCCACTGCCTTCCACCCACAGACAGATGGCTAAACTGAGGTTGTCAACCGAATGGTCGTACATATCTTGCTCATGTACAATTAAAAATAGCCCCGCACATGGGATGAGAGTCTACCCTATGTCCAACATAGCTACAACCAAGCCCTGCATAGCTGGCCATATCCCCTTTCAGGTGGGGTTGGGATTCCAACCATTGGGCCCCATGGATGTTGCACTACCCCTAGCGACCACCTCGACTGAGTCATCCTATGATCCACCAGAAGCTGACAAAGCCACCCAGTTCATTGAGCGGATCCAGCACATCCGCCAACAGGTTCAGGATATTCTACAGAAGTCTAATTCCAAGTACAAGCAACGCCATGATCAACATCGGGTGCCATATAAGTTTCAGGTGGGTAACAAAGTTTGGTTGCATTTGCAGAAAAAACACCTTACAGGTCCCCATCGGAAGCTTCAACCACTCCGTTATGGGCCCTACACCATGACCAAGGCTGTGGGTGATAATGATTTTAAGCTCAACATTCCCCCCTTCCTTGGTCTGCATCTAGTCTTCAACGTGGCTCTCCTTCGACCATATTTACCACCATTATTGGACACCTCAGATATAGGAGAGTAGTTGACACCAATATATCTCAACCCTAACTGCATGCAACAGACATCCAATGATCATATTGTGGACACACAGATCAAGGTCACTCAACAACAAAGGATCCAACTTTATCGAGTCCTCAAAGCAAGGCAACTCCTGCACCAAGGCAAGTGGCTTACCCGAGGCCAAATTCAACAGAAATTTTCTCATATGATGGGGGAACTCAACACAATGGATAACATTGCTTCCTAAGGAGGGAGGATTGATCCAGATGGATATCGATGGCCACCCACCTATTCCACTAGCTCGAAAAACAATTTTCCACCGTGACAATTTTTCAGGTTCCAAACTTCCGGGGCCGTTTTGAGGCCCTAAATGACATTTTTTGGGGATTAGGGGATCAAGTGAGTGTAGAAGGTGCTAACCTAGGCTAGTCGAAAATTGTTCATCTCGGTTAGACCTTTCCAACGGAATATCGTGCGCCTAAAACAAAGATCGTATGCAAAAGTTACGACCCCTGGAAGTTGATGTACTAACTTACCCAAACGGGGCCCACATGACTTTTGGCGCTTCATCTCATAGGGTTAGGTTTTTGGATGTCTAAGGTTTTTGAAATTCCTGTTTATTGTAAAAGGCCTTGATAGCCTCATTGTAACCATCTTCTTTTGAATGAGCACAACCGTTAGATCTCTTCTCAAAGATAAGCCACCACCATTCCAACAAGCTTGTTTTCCAGTGCATTTTACAATTTCATCTTATTTCCTTATTGAATAGAAAACCCGTTTTAATGCATCTCTGTTATTTTGTGTTAAGCATATTTTAATAATCTCTCTTCATTTCGTTGTGCTCATAAAATCCGGATCAGTTCATGTCCTTGGATTGTAGGGCTTCTTTGAGGTGTGAGTGAAGCTTCTTCAACTTCTGAATCCACTGGTGATACCATAATATTTGAATGTTCTTAGGAAAACACAATGCCTCTGTGAGTGGGATCTAGAAAGCCCAAATATTTATTCAAGGTTACTCAAACTTATTTCTAGTTGGTAAGTGGAGTGTGGCCTAGGAATTTCATCAATCGGTCCATGCCCAAGCATATTTTCAACAAACGTTGAATGATCCTTTAGATTGATTACAATGAATCTTGTTCAAGTTGTCGAGATAATCCTCCTTGCTAGCTATTCACAAGAGATAATTCATATCTCATCTTAGGGTGGGTGGGAATTTATTTAGATAGCTTATAAATCATGAGATAAATAACCATTGAGCGACGTCCCAAGGAGCCAACTTATAAATCATGAGCTAGGTAACCATTGAGCGATTTCCAAGGTAGCCATATTTTTTAGGACATCCAAAGATTCCGCTTGCCTTATTTTGTTGACCATCCATCTCAGAGAGTCCCCCAAAAAATTAAGAACGAGGTAGTTATAGGCTATGGAGAAATAGGTATGTAGATGCAGGACATTTGTGAGGAGAATTTCTTCATTTGCTTGGAGTTATGAACCTAATCCTATGGATCCATCAACCTTGAATGCATGGTTAGAGGAGGATGGTGGTTTATTGCTCTCCAGGTATAAATTTGAAAACACATTGAATGAGGCATTTCAAGAGATTGATTTCCTTTGCAATTCTGCTATCAATTAGAAGGATTATGTTTCCATCTCTAGTTTTGTGGGCACTATGTTGGATATGAAGCTAATGAGTGGTGCCCCGTGCTCAGATTTGGAGGTGGTAAGGATTTAGACTCAGGAGGGAACAAGAAATCCAAAGAGATGTAAATGTATAAAAAAAACACAGGAGGCCATAAGCTTGAACCTGGGTAGCAAAACTAAACTCAACGACATTATGAAAATGGGGGATCGAGTATTGGTAGGATGTTTTCTTGGGAAGATAATGAGTAGTGACGAACAAAAGAATTTGACCGAGCTCAATTATTTAATATCTATGGACCATAATCAAGCATCATTAGAAGTAAAGTGTGGGAAATAACTATCCTTAATTAGGGCTCTTAGAGCAACTTCCCCTTTCAAGGGTTTCAAATGATTTTTTTGACCCGTAATTGTAGAGGGATGGCCAACTTGATTGTAAAGAGACTAGTTGTAAATATCAAACCTTCTATTATTCTATTGCAAGATATAATGACTAATGGGGATACAATCACTTAGGAACTCTCCAAACTGCTTAGGAATTGGAACTTCTATTTTATTGATGCCACTAGAAGATCAGGTGGGAATGTGACTAGATAGAGTAAATGTTGCTTCACTCTCACAAATTCTTGGGACCTCCTTTTTCTCTTTGGACCTGAGGAAATATATCACAATGTTGAATGTTTATGGTCCTTATTTGGACATGATGAAATACTAGGATCATTTTTTCAAAATGGACTAGTTGTGATATGGGGGTACTTGAATTTCACCTTAGGAGCATTAGAGGTATGGGGCTCAATTGCTCAACTAAAATGTCTCTTTGCATATTTTATTAGAAAATTGGAAGAACTAGTATTTTGGATATTGAATCATACAAGCTATCTCCCACTTGGAGTAACAAGAGAGTCGGGGAAGCTAGAATTTCTAAGAGACTCAATAGTTTTTTAATTTCTAAAGCCTTCCTAGTTGAAGTCAATAGGATCAAACTAGGTCATCACTGGAGGGGAGTCTTATCAGAATATATTGTGTTATAAGTGGCTCCTATAATAAATAAAATTTCTAGTCCCTGTAAATTAAATCCATAGTGGATGAATATGGAAGATTTTGCAGGGAAAACCAAAGAAGTTTGGAAACCTTTTAATGGTAATTTAAGAGAATCTACTCCACATCAGTTCTAACAAAATTTAATAGAGGCAAAAAATGTAGCTACTAATTGGGAAAGGGACACAAAACTAAAAAATGACAGGGTTCTTAGAGAAGTAGAGGAATCCCTAGAGGTTCTCTACAACAAGGAAGGTTTTGGATTTATGACTGAGGAACATAAAATTAAAGTAAATGTACTAGAAGATAAAAGTAGGCACATTATTTTTGAAAAAGAAATATAATGGAGACTTAAGAGCCGAGCATTATGGTTACATGCTAGGGATGAGATTACACAATTATTTCATAGGTATGCCAACTGTAGAAACAATATAAACTTTATTTGGAAAATTGATAAGAGAGATGGTGTTTGGGATACAAATTTCAAGGACATGTCTTTTGAAGGAGAAAAACATTTTCCCTGCATTTTCAAGAAATACACATGTGCTACAATATTATAGGTGATTACGCTATTAAAATTCTTCCCTAGTTTTGTCAATGAGGAGGATAACCAGACCCTGATAAAGGAGGTTTACAAAGAAGAATTATATTAAACTTTGTAGATATTTCAAAAGGATAAAAGTCCTGGGCTTGATGGAATACCTATTGAATTCTTCTCGGGTTGTTATGATTTTATGGAGGAATATTTACAAAGAATGGTGGAGACAAGAATAACTCAAAGGAAAAATGTCGGGAGCCTTCAATACAACATTCCTAGCATTGATTCACAAAGAAGATAATATTATAACTTTTGAGAAGTTTAGACCCATGTCATTATGCAATTGCATATACAAAATTATCTCAAAGGTGTTTGCTAGGATATTGAAAAGTTTTCTTCCAAATCTAATCTCCGAAGAACAATTTGGGTTCTTAGAGGGAAGACAAATTCATGAGGTAGTGGGGATTGCCAAAGAATCCATACATTCAATCAAATTCAGAAACCAAAGGTTGATGGTGATGAAATTGGACCTATTTAAAGCTTATGACAAGGTATGTTGGCTTTACATTAGACCGATTCTAATTCATTTAAGATTTTTCCCATCAGTTTGTTGTTTGGATAGCGAGTTGCATTCCTTTAGTATTTGTTGTTGTATTATTAAATGGAGTAACAACCCCTTTGTTTAGGGAAGGGAGGGGCCTCATACAAGGATGTCCCCTACCATCCCTTCTCTTTCTTTTAATAGCTAAAGGATTAAGCAGGCTACGTAAAGAAGCATAAGGAAATTGTAGTATAAAATGGGTACCTATTGGAGCATCATGAAATATCACACATCTACTATTTCTAGACGATATATTGATTACTCAACTTTTTCCCTATATGACAACTGATCTAGAACAAGCTCTAAAGTATTTGGGTTTCTTTTCGAAGAAAAATAAATATAAAAAAATTTGATTGGTAGTGGTTGATAGCTAAAGTAGAGAAGAAAATAAACACGTGGTCCAATAGATGGTTGTCCAAGGGAGGTCATTTGGTTTTGGTAAACGTATTTCTATAAGTGATTCCTATATACTAGATATCACTTGCATGGGTACCAAAAGGTGTTTTGGGAATCATTATGAAAATTTTGTACAAGTTTATCTAATCTGGAGACCAAAAAAAGAAAGGAGTGGTGATAACCTCTTTGAAAAAGATAGCTTTACCAAAAGCCATTAGACAATGGGGCCTCAAAACTCTATTTCTCTTTTCAAAGGATCTTGCTAAAAAAAATGAATGAGGTTAGTTCAAGGAAAAACATTGTGGGTTCAGGTAGTAATAGATAAGTCTATACCACCTAATACAGTGAAGGATTATGTTATCACATAGAATTGTAAGGGTCAAGAATCACTTTGGTTTTGTTTTTCAGTCACACCTTCTATCCTTACATCATTACTTCAACATGTCACACCTCCATGTTGTACACAATATTCTCTTTGTCATCATCTATTCGTTTAAGTGTCAAGTCAGAGTCGGGTGTATGCGCTGCCAACTCACTAGGAGAGTTCACAACGTACTCTAAGTACATCATGCTTTCATGTGTCATAATTGCAAATTAAAGAACCATGACAGAGGATATTTCAGTGTTTTCAACACCATATTTAACCAATTTTCAGGGATCATGTCATTGGATATCCTAATAGTCTCCTCAAAGTATGCAATTATGTTTGAGCTAGGAGTTGTGAACTCGTTGAAGGAGAGTGTTGGAGGTCGAATAGTTTGCAGACACGTGTGTTCAAATCCCCAATTATCTGCATCAAGATCAGGTCTACCAGGTACTTCATGAGGGTTATCATGTTATTTGAAGGTTGAGAGGAGGTCCTCTACTGATATATTTGTTGGCGTTGCAAACTATCACTGCCTTGCTATTAGTTTGCAAAATTAACTTAAAATATGCTCTGAATTGTTCCTACTAAACCATACCAAATTATGACCTCATTCAGTTTTCCTCATGCTCAAAATTTACTTTCTCCCATCATTTTCACCTAGCACTGTGAACAGGCTCACAGAGCGTCGCGAACCCTATGTTCCAGCATTGTTAAAACTGCGTCCTCTGCATCTTTCTAAAATTTCAAACTTAACAAAGTTATTATACCTCTATCCATTCTGTAGTGTGCAATTGATCATATGTGGGAGAAGACTTAAAGTTGCAAGTATGGTGATGTTGTTAACAAATTTCTGATGATGATAAAAACCTATTTTGCAAAGACTTACCTTTGTCTCCCTCCATTATAATTTTCAGTGGTTTTTCCTTAGCCTTTCTATTCGAAGAATGCATTGTCTCATTCATGAGTGTGTATAAAATGAGGAGTATATAAGCTCTATACAATATTAGCCTATTGGAAAAGTCTTGTAATCAAAACCCAAATCTTCTATATTCCCTATTTCACATCTAGCAATCATTAAATATTACAGTAAGGTTTTCTTCAAGCGACAGTTATGCACAATCAACAACATAAGAAGAGTTGGCCAAGAGAAATCTGGATATGTTTGGCTAAGGTTGCTACCAGGAGAAGCTCCAGAGTTAAAAAATGAAGATTTTGAACCTCCTTAACCATATCGGTTTTTGACAAGTTTCCTGTTTTATGCATTTTGCATTTTTTGAGGATCGTTATGCTTTATAAACCATGTTTAGCTACTCGGATATTCTCTTCTAGTCATGTGCAAATATTATAAGTTGTTACAACATTTTGGGGCACTGGAGACAATTTTTTAGATGTTAAAAAATTTGGCAAAGTGAAATATGTTGCTATAGGAAAGTTCGCAGTGTCGACATTGCGAATTGGTAATTTATGAAAATTTGTAAGCAATTAACACACAACAAAGGATTGTTTTTCTTGTAACTTTTGAATTCCCATATGGGTTCCTCTGAATGTGGAGAAAAAAAATGGTGTTTTTGAATTACTGAAAAAACATCAGCCCGACCCAGTTTGTATTTTTGGAGAAAAGACAAAATCATCACCTACAGGATAGTTCGCAGTGCACGTTGTCACAAGCACTATGAACTCTAACAGTATAACAAATTCGATCTATGGGAGGGCTGCCAACTGTCAGGGAAGGTTTGAATGGCCTCCTAGGAGTTATTTGGACATGAGGGACATGTTTTCAATCTCCATGTCAAGCAACATGACATGTTTCAAAAGGCATTTATCACAATAGGCAAGATCTCGAAAAATAGGAATTTGTTAGGTTTTTGTTGGAATCTTTTGTAACAAGACTCCTAACTGGAGGGGGATCCTATGTATCTCTTTGGTTTTGACCTCCTTAGGGTAGATAGAGACCATTCACTATATATGAAAGTGGATTTTGAGAAGGAAAAGGTTAGATTCATGATCCAAGAGAGGAGAGAGCTAGAGGAGCAGTTGAGTGTGCTCATCTGTAAGCCTGAGGGCATGTGTTATATGGATTTTTTCCATTAGAGATTCATGTGAGTTGTGATACTAGAATGTTTTTCTCCTTTTTCCATTCTTTCTTATCATCTTGCTTGAGTAATATTTACATATTTTGAAGATCAAAAGATGCCTTTGGGTAATGGATTCATGAGCTCCAAAGGATTTGTTGTAATTTCTTGTTAATCATTCATTATTGTTCAAGCACTCTTTAATCTATCTTACATAAAGGATTTATGTACAATGGATGTTCTTCCTTTTTTCATATTCACCATGCTTCTACTCATCATTATATATCACTTTGTTTGATATACAATTTGATTGCCTTTGATCTGTAGGATGTGATGACTCCTTGCCCAATGGAATGCCTCTGCAGACAAGTTGTTGCCCTCTCCCTTTCTTTCCCAATCTTGCTAATTGTTGAGTTGAGGAAAAGGTACAAATATCCTCCTTATCACCATGGTTTATGATATAATCTTGATTGAATTTTCTATTAATTAGAAATAATTAGGACAAAAATGATTAAAAAGTCTTCTAGAAATATTATTGAGTGATATTAGGTAATTTCTGAATTTTGTTTGAATTGTTTGATTTTATTGCAGGAATAGACAAATATTGTTAAACTCAAGATAGCTAGGAAGATTTTGAAGATGCGTAGACTATTGGAGGTTGAAGAAATCAGGCGCAAAGCAGTTTTGAGGAAGATTGATTCTCTGTTTTGTAATCTTTATAAATAGTAAAAGCAATCCCGAGGATCTCTCGATCCTCAGGATAACTTAATTTACCCATATCATTGTAATATATAGAGGGCAATGAACCATAGAGAAACATCGAATAAATTTGTCCAAGCATTCAGATCTCTGAATTGATCTGTACAAGCAGTCTATTGTAAATGTTGTACCAGTTATGGAATTAATAGAAGCTTTGAGTGTTGTTACCATATTTGCATACTGAGTTTCTAGCAGCAGTACTTCCGAAGACTGTGGGCCCAGTCGGAAGGAGTTACTGTCTCAATATGTAATCGTATCAATTTGATTTCAGTTCTATGCTTTAATTCTCTTTGCAACAATTAATATAAATGCGTGAGTGTGTTGATGTTTTTATAAATTGGTGATGCTATTTAATTGCAAAGGATATATGTTTCATGTGAATGTTATCGATTGCTGTTCCATTTCCCATTGCTGTAGTTTATTGCTTGAAAATTTCCTCTCATTTTCACACGCGCTGCCCTTTTATTAAATTTACAGTTGATGTTCCTTTCGCTTAATTCTTCATTTGATGTTCCTTCTCAATTTACAGTACTTAGTTGTTCCTTTCCAACAGATTAAATAATCATTGACAGATCGGTTTATTGAGTATTCTCATAGATTAAATTCCTATTTCTTAGCTAGATGAATTCAACAAATTAGTTAATTCCTTTAATTCACAACATGCTATTGATTAGATTATAATTCTGTTGAGTAAAATTCTAGTTTCAGAAGTCTTATGAATGTGTGAGGAACTTGATGATTGATAAACTCAGATTTGCTTTGACTACATGATTTTAACCTCTACAACTATCTGCATAGACTTTGTTGATATTATTGAAAGAAAAGACGAATCCATGGTTGATAAATTAATGTTAAACTAAGGTTGTTTTAGGACATCTTTAGAGACCAACATTTTGGTGTCGTTGCTGGGGAGAATGTCAAAGATAACATAGGTGGGTTCTCTGGAGGATGAGGTATTGAAAACGAAAGGTAAGAACCTATGTAGGCAACAAGTAAAATGCTTGTGCCAACACATACCTTTAGTTGATGCATAGAGGTCATATAGGTACTTAGAATTTTGTGTGAAGTGTGTCTGACTAAGAAGAAAGAACCTGAAAAACCAAAACCCCCACCAAAAACTATAAAATCCCAAGGCCTGGTGCCCCCTAGAAGAAGCACTTTCATAGATGACATCATCTGAAAATCTGAATCTCAAGCTTCGGTTGGACCCCGAAAAGGTTCTACCCGAATCCCTCAAGCAACAAATTCACCCATTGCAACTTATGCTGAGGTTCATAGCAGAACTGAAGAGACTAAACAAAGTTTTCAAAATATAGATACTCCACGTCTTAGCCCTTTAGACGAGGGAAATTCTTGGAATTTGGAAGAAGGAGAAGGGGAGACCAGTGGAGTTGCTAAAGCAAACCCATCACCACCACCTGATCCTAGATCTCCTGTGATTCTGATAGGAGAAGGTACACCTGAAATTCCAGATAGAGGTAGCGCAATTAAATCCCCTTGGGGACCAAGTAATCAATCACCCCAAATAGAATGCCCAGACCAGGAAATCCCTGAAGGATATTGGAATATCTTCAACCAAATGACACAACAAAATCCACCGCGACCCCAGACTTTCACCTTGGAATATCCTATAGTCGATCCAGTTGCTAATTCCCCAATGAAATCCATTCCATTACATAATCTTCCAACTTTTCATGGATTAATCTCAGAGCACCCTGACACATTCTTATTGGAATTTGATGTGCTGTGTAGAGGTTATGACTACTCCTATGAACCCTAGAAACCGAAGCTATTCCCTTCCACTTTGAAAGGAGCAACTTTGCGCTGGTTTATGGGATTATGAGGAGGAACTATAAATTCATGGGATGAAATGAAACAAGCCTTCCTCACGAAATACCAGGATTACTGTAGAACCAGGGATATAAAAGACAAAATCTTTCAAATCACTGCAAAAGAAAATTAGACATTAGAAGAATATGTTGAAAGGTTTTAGTATAACTTGCAAAGATCACCTTACGGTACACTACTAGGTGAGGTACTTAAAGCCACTTTGATAAAAGGTATGTAAGATGAATGGGTAGAAACATTGAATTTAATGGGGAAAGGTGATATTTATCAAGAAACTTATGATAACATTATCCAATTGTGCATCAAGTGCTCACGTGGAAGTACACGAACCAAATCGGGAATGTGGGCTCCCCTCACCAGAAATAGCAACATTACTAGCGAGGGTGTCACCTGAGTAGAAGTTGGTAATCTTTTAGAAAATTTCAAAACTGACATTTTGAGTACTTTGACTACACAATTGGATGTTCTGCAGGCTAAATGGAAACAAGCAGAAGTAGAACAGTCCTTGGCCATATTTTTCCATCGATGCAGAAAGAAACATGGTC
>JZKD02S1006200.1:0-13508 GCA_000966675.3 Picea glauca
AATATATTATTCATTGGATGCATGCAAATGTCATCCCCTTCTGATGGGGGACAACTCTCCAGTCGAGGTCACCAGCAAAGGAAGGATTGAACTCACCAACAGAAGCTTCGAGAATGTGATGCATGTTCCCAAACTTTCTGTCTATCTTCTATCCATGTATCAGATGATGAATTCTGGCACTAGAAAGAAATTCATATTCACACCAAATTTAGAGGACATATATGACATGCAAACCAATTCCATGGTTGCTACCGGTGAGGTAAATTGTCAATCTAGATTGTATGCATTTTCTGAATTTATTGAACTAGATTATGCTTTACTACTAACCCATGCTGATGAAAGTAGTAGAATATGGAATGAAATGTTTGAACAAATGAATTTCAAATATCTGTAACAACTTAGAAAGAAAATAGTGGTTGATGGTCTACAAGACATGCATTTCTCTTTCTCCAAAGGAATCTATGAGGGTTGTGTTCTTGAAAAACACCCTCAAGAGAAATTCAACAAAGGAAATACTGAGAGAGTGTCCACTCCTTTAGATATGATCCATAGTGAATTCATGGGTCCTTTAAAGCATCAATTTATCAACAAAGAGAGTTTTTTTCTCATTTTTGTTGATGATTTCTTATGTTTCACATGGATTTTCTTTCTCAGGAAAAAGTATGAGGTCTTTCAACACCTCAAAGATTTCAAAGCCCTGGTTAAGACACAGTCAGCAAAGAAAATCAAATTCCTCCGAACTAATAATGGGGGATATTATTTCAATAATGATATACAAAATATTTTTAAATAGGCAGGGATTTAGTTGTAGCACACAATTCATTATACTCCGCAACAAAAATAATTTGTTGAGAGGAAAAAAAGATCTCTAAAAGAGATGCAATCTTGCATGCTACATGCAAAGTCAATACCATGTAGACTATGGTATGAAGCAATTAATTGTGAAACATACATCCATAACATATATCCCCATATATCTTTCAAGGATAAGACCCCCTACGAGGCTTGGAGCGGCCTTAAACCGGAAGTGACCCACTTTCATATTTTCGGTTCACATGCATGGACCCAAATTCCCTCTAAAAAGAGGAAGGCACTTGATCCATAGAGAATAGAGTGTATCTTTTTTGGATACCCCAATGATGTGAAGGGATACAAACTTATTTATCTTTTCTCATATCGGCTCGTCATTGAGCGAAGTGTCCAATTCGAGGAAAGTGTCTTGCATGTACCTTAGCAGCCGCATGTAGACACCTTCATTCTTCCACCTGTCTGAGACGATGTGCACACACATGTTGAATCGTATTCAGATGAGAGTTTTGATTCATAGGACTTGGATGATCCAGATACAGAGTCAGTACAATTATATGCATATCTAGAGCATTAGATACAGATGCAGAGCTAGAGAAGAGGCCCAAGTGGGAACAAACTACTCTTCAGGATGCAAGGGATCTTGTTGGTGATCCAACTGATACTAGGAGGACTCGATCTGATTTTCAGCAACCTCCTATTGAACTCAATTCAACTAAACCATTTCCCTCCAGGCATCTTTTCTTCGTCCAATCATTAGATAGAAACACTTATGGTGAGACTTCTAGAAATTACTTTTGGGAATCCACCATTTAGGTGGACTATAACTCCCTCCTTGAGAATCAAACTTGGGATCTGGTTCCCCTTCCTTATGGAAGGAAAATTTTCATATGCATATGGGTCTACAAGACCAAGAGTGCAACGAATGAATGAATTAGAAGATACAAATCTAGGCTTGTTTCCAAAGGCTTTCAACAAGTGCATGGCATTGACTATGATGAGATAGCAAATATGGATTCCATACATTTAGCACTTGCTATTGAGAAATACAAGGGATGGGAATTCCCTTAGATGGATGTGAAGAATGCATTTCTTCACAATGATCTCTCTGAGGAGATCTATATGGAGTAGCCCTAGGGATTTATGCAAGATTCATCTTTGTTTTGTTGACTGAATAAATCTCTGTATGGCCTCAAGTAGGCTCCGAGGGAATGGTATGCCAAGATGGACTCCTACTTGTTGTCACATAAATTTGAACATTATAAATCATACCTGAATGTCTAAATGATCAGGATGGATGATTCACTTCTACTCTTAGTTGTGTATTTTGATGATTTGTTGATCACTAGTTGCTCAATTTTTGTTATTTCTGCAGTCAAGAGGATTATACATAACATGTTTTTGATGACGTACATGGGTTCACTACACTTAATCCTTGGACTCGAGATCAGTCAGGATGCATCAGGAATCAAACTATCTCAAACCAAGTATGCACGAGCTCTCGTTGAGATATTTCACATGACAGATTGCAAGTATGCTTCGAATCCTTTCCTATCAAGAGTCAAACTTGAGGACGGTGGGGACACTCCACTAGTTGAAAACACATTGTACAAATAGCTAGTGGGGAGCTTGGTGTATCTCACACACTCCATAATTGGCCTCTCCTATGAAGTTGGCACAGTTTCCAGGTTCATGCAAGAGTCGCATGAGCTACATTGGAAGGTTGTAAAGTGCATACTTCAATATGTATAGGGCACCATCACCTTTGGGATTCATTATGCAAAAGAATCTACATTTGATCTCAATGGGTTTACTGATTCTGAATAGGATGGAAATAACATTGATTGCAAGTCCACATCTGGTTACTCACTCAGCCTTGTTTCTGGGCCTATCTATTGGTCGAGCAAGAAGGAATCTATCAATGCTCTATCTTTAGTTGAGGCTGAGTACAAAGGGGTAGTTAACATAACCATTCAGGATATGTGGCTAAAACATTTTCTCACTGAGTTGGGCATTCATTTTCATTGGTCGATCGTCATCTAGTGTGACAACCAAAGCACTCTGAAGTTTTGCAGAGATCCAGTTCAGAGGTAGCAAATGAAGCACAATGAGATCCAAATGAACTACATATGGGACTTAGTACATGAGGGGATCATCGACCTATAGTTCTATCCTTCAACAGAAAAGACGACATATATATTCACCAATACCTTCACTGAGAATAAGTTCCATTCTCTGCGAAGTCGTCTTGGAGTGAAGGACACAATATCCTAGAAACTTTCAATTCTTATTTTTACATACATTTTACCTTGAGGCGGGGAGGTTCCCATGACGTTTTCCCTCTTTCCTTACTTTATTTCAATGTATCTTTTGTATTTGGGTACCTAATGTTATCACTCTATAAATTTTTTCTGACTGATAGACAAATGATAGACGTAATTGTTTCAACCTACTTTATAGTTGGGAACTATCCTTCTCAACTCAGAGAGGGATCTCTCATGTCACTGGGTATTTATTTGATAATCAATGGCTAGATTTGGTTTGTTTTGTTTTTTTTTTTATAAATTTGTTGGATAGGAAGGGGGGGGGCACTTTGGGAAATGGAGTCAAAATTTTTCAAGTGAAGGAAAACAATAATTGGCTGGTAGAACTCTCCCTAGGATAAAGGATAAATGAGGCAATCAATCTTATTTGTAAATAATATTTAAGAAGAGTGTAAGAGGAAATAGATAACAAATAACTACATTAGAGCATTACAAAAATGAATTCTAAATTAGCTAAGAAGAAATTACACAATTTAAATTGCTTAAACCAAGAGCATCATAAGATGAATTCTAGGATTTTAACTCTCCAATTTAAATAGAAGAAAATGTAGATGGAATATTAAAGACACAAGAAATACACACTATGAGAGAAAACATAACTCATATCACAACCACTAGAATCTTTTCTTAAATAGTTCAAAACTGTTATGAATTATATATTCAATTTAGCTCCATGCAATAACAATGTCCTCCTGCTATGATGGAAAGTCCCTCTCCGGTCAGTCCTCTCTTTCACTTATCTTTGGAACGATATATATAGATAAATTACATCCAAGATTCAAAACGAATCAAATTCACCATAGTCCTAAAAATAAATATCAGTTACAAAAAAGGAATAACCGACCCTGTACGGACATGATATAGTTGATAAAATCCGACAATTTGAGCGGATGCGTTTGCAAGTAATGAGAAGGAAATATGATCTAACTTTTCTAAAAATATGTAGGGATGTTGATGTTATGCCTATTTTTACCATAATCAATCATAAAATTTGCAATAAGAAAAATGACTGTATTTTTCACAAGGCCAGCATTTCATTACTCCGGAATGAAATTTAGAAAGCAAGGTTTAAATTAGACAATTTGTCACGTAAACTTATCGTTCTTCACACTACTTTGGAAAATATCATACAACCACCTCTATACACATGTTATATATTTTTTCCTTCATTTATCACAAAACTTTTTCCTGATGATGGACCACACTAGTTTGGTCCGAAATGTCAAAAATAAAAAAACCTATGCGATAAATCTGAAAGAACTTTCTAATCTAAAAGAAATAACGTATAACAATTCTACTCTTGTTTTATAGGGAGTGTTATAAACAAAACTTACATATTTGAGATTTTATCTTTGAATGCCACATGTCTATATCATTAGAAAATTATCTGAAACATAATTAATTTATCTTGAAAACTATTTCAGATTAGCAATTTATTCTTTTAAAGTGTCAAGCCAAGTAGGCTAGTTTTCTCTAATGCTCTCAACCACCTCATCTTTAGCCTCTGTCTTCTGTTTCTTTCTCTACTTCCTCTTTATATCTTGTGTGTGGCTCTCGTTTGTGTATCCGTTGATGATTAAATATTTCATGATGGGATTTAATCTGACCTCTTTATCTTCTTATGTCTCTTCTGTAGACTTTGTATGAAATTTCGTTGCTAATATTCATGGAACCAACTTCTCTTTCTTATTCAATGATCAATTTTTCATATTAGTTTAAAATCCTAGTTCACTAAAGGCCACTTGGTTTGTATTATCCATTTTCTTGGTTTTGCAGAAAACATAAACTTATCTTCCTTAGTTGAATGATTCAACCTGTGATTACCCCATTCTGAAAAAGAACGTTAATCATCCAAAATAGAGTAATGTAACCCATGTTTCGAATGATAGTAGTCGAAGAGTTCCAATCATGAACTACTAACAAAAGTACTTACAAGTACAATGGTTTCTCACTCTCGACCAATCTATTTTTAATGATGAGCCTTCAAGTTGGTTATCTAGCGGCACTCACCTGGCATTGCATGGATGAAAAGTACCCGAACAAGTGGTGTGACGTTATTTGACCAGTCGTCCCTTTCCACCTGTGATCTTTGGACTTGACATATTTAATGATATTAGAACACATGACATCAGGGCGTGGTTGAGCAGTTTTGTGCTTACCCAGTTTCCCCCCTGATATGTGTCTGGAGGCGCCACATAGTTTCAACGCGAAATCGTGGTTTTATTATCGGTCCGCTCTCAAGAGCTTAAACACTGTAATAGTTCTGGGCCCAATGCATTCCATGACCATTGATCAGTGGCGTCCATGATACACATCCCTTTAGATCCTATCGCCCTTAAATCTCCACTAAATTTATCCTTTCCCGCTAGATGTGACCCTGCCTGCTAATCTATCGCGCTTCTATATCGATTTAGCGATCTGCCAAATCTCAGGACTGGGATTCCAAGAAATTATTATAGTGAGAACATAGGCTCCAACTGGGGATGCTACCCTCCCTGTGAGGTAGAAAAGAACATGTAGACATGCTACCTCATCCATGGGTTGCTCCTATAACAAGTGTGAACTTTATTATGTCCTAGAGACTGAACGCCAGATATACTATCGAAATATCACTGAATACTTTATTTGGGAATATAATTTTGAAAATACTTGATTATCAAGCTTATTTGCACCTACCTACCCTAACTGCCGAAGTGAAATATCATTTAGGTGAAATGAAAATGACATTGTAGCTAGGCCAACATTTTATTCGTTGTTCATCTACTTTGAACATGCTCACTCCAAATCCTATTCATCAACAACTCATTTGAGAGGTTACAAACGAATAAAAATCTTATAATTCCAACAATATCAAGATTGTTCGTCACTTCTAGAGAAATTGCAAAAGGATCTTCCAACATATGTGTAAAAAAACAATCACGTATCATTTCTTCCACTACTTTCTTGCTTTTAGGTGATTCACCCTTTCTATTTTCATTAAAAGGATGAAAAAATTGTTGAAACTATTTTGAATAACAACCTTCTAAATCAAAAGACAGCTCCAACTAAAATGTAACTTCTAGTATAAATAAATCCATATCTAATACTAACATTGATTTATCATCCTCTTCATTCCTAATATTACTACCCACCATCAATTGTAGATTTTGATTGTAAAGATTCTCTATATAGCATGCCATGGGGTCATGAAACAAATGAAGGAACATTTCTTTTTTAGGATTTAAGACAAAAAAATCGGCTTCCCTCACAAGTGTTTTTTGTTCTTTCTCTACTTCTTCAATGCTGAATGTATTTTCAAATGAAATGAAAACAATATGTTTGTCTATGTTTTCATGCATCTCAACAAAAACATTCATACATCCTTGAACCACTTTAAATATGACAGCCATATTATGTGTATTGAGGCTATCTCCTTGTTCATCAAACAATTATGGTTTGGTTTTATCAATCTTCTGGAAATTTTCTTGAGGACTGTCATTTTGACTTCTAAATGAATGGAATGGAATAAGTTCTTGTTCACAATATTCTTGTAAATGTGGAAATTTAATAGTAGGAACTATTTCACTTTCTAGGGTGTTCATGGATGCATTTTCAAAACTATGATTTACAGAGGTATCAAATGGAAGAACTTCCTTCTCATTACCTTCCTATATTTCTGATTGAAAAGTAGCATACCGTGTTTCGTTGCTTCCCTAAAATCCATAGCATTTGTTTGTTTATTGCTTGAAATCTCTATAGATGCAGTCTCAAAATCCTCATCCATGCTTAGGCCACTTATAAATTCAACAATCACATCATTCATAGGGGAAGAAAGACAACTTTGAAACAATTTCTCTTGTTGTAAGTCTTGATGAATCTCTTCATCAAGTTTAGGAGAAAAAAAAAATGCCTTTGACTACAATCCCTTGATCAAATTTCTCTATTTTCTCATGATTCATTTTTAACCATTCAAAGGAAGAAAAACATAACGAGAGATATTCTTTATTTTACAGTCTATTGGTTTCTTCAAATTTAACATCATACCTAGAGGGTGTCATATCTGAAACACTATTAACACTTTGTTTGAGCACTTTGAAAGAAGCAAAACATAATGACAAGGTTCCTATCTCTGATTTAAGCATTTCTTTATTTCCTTCATCTCTGTCACATGCACATTTTTCCATTTATTTGAATTGTTGAACATACTCATTTTCAGATTCACCTTCGACCAATGGTTGCAATTCCTTGTCAGTTTGTTCCAGCAAGTCAATGTGACTTGGCATCAACACAGACTCCTTTCCCTCAATGATGATCTTATAATTTTCTTTCAACAATTTAAATTAAGAGAAGCATAGAGGTAAATAATTTGCTTCAGCTGGTTCAAAACTTTCCTTTTTGCAACTGCGATATGTAAGTTGATAGATATCACTATACTACTGAAAATGAATATTTTCAAGGGGAGAATATGAGGTTGGAAAAAATTCAACCTCATAATCATTGTCATATTCATCACATATAGGAAAATTAGCAACATATTCAATTTCATATAACAAGAAAAAAATTGGATTATCAATTTGCTCTTCAACAGACTGATTTGGAAACACATTTTCTTGAATATCCACAAATGAATACATGAAACAATCATCTTCATGCTTATCCCGGAGTGGATCAGGAACCATATAAGTGTTTTCTCTTTTAATAAGTGGAATATAATCCTATGCAAAATCATTAGCATTCAAAGTTTCAAGAGGACCTAAAATGTTATCAATTTTATGCTCCATATTCCAGTCAACAATTTTCAATTCATATCCATTTTCATGACCTGGAGCACCCAACCCTTCACTTCTAATCTATCTACATTCTAGGATATTGTGTTGAATTTCATGAGAATCACTAAACATTTTATGTAGGGTCTCAGGTTTTCTTTCCATCAGGAGGAAAGACATATCTGGGTGAAGAGTGGTGGCATACTGAAGCATAGCAACAATTTTGGTAGGTTAAATTTATTTAGGAAAATCATAATAAATACTCAAAAACCTTCTATTAAAAGTGGAAATGGTCTCATTTCTTCGCTCTTTCAAGGCATAAAATTTTGTAAGCTGCAGGTCTAGAGATTTCTTCTTACCCCAAAACTTTGAAAAGATCTTCTTCAATTCTTCCCATGAGCTAATGGTATCTAGATCCAAATGTTTAAACCATTCTTTGGTATCTCCTTTCAAGGATTGAGAGAAATCCCTCATACACACATTGTCATAGTCAATCTCAAATAAGTCTATAAAATGCACAAACCTTTGGAGGTGTTTTCCAGCTGTGATGGTTCCCATTTCTCCATCAAACATAGGTAGGTACCCATGGTGCTTTGAAGGAAAATCATGGAGGGTGTGAGGTAATCTTAAAGGTCTATATCTGTGTTGGGTCTTGGAGGGTTTTGGATCAAGTTAAATATTAGTCTTGATTTGTTGATGCTTATCAACTTGGTTGTGGTTATCATATGGCTCAGATGGGATATTTTGATCAAAATCATAGACAAATTTATGGGATATCTATATAATTTTGAGGGGAGGATATGTAACTTTAGGATTATCATGGTCATCATTTGCATGTATTAGATGAAGAAAAACTTGTTTAACATGTTCAATAAAGGACCATAGGTAATTCACAATGAACAATATAATGTCCTAAGTTCTTATTTTCTTCAATGATGCCTTTTCATACCTCTGTCAGGAATCCCATCTTCTAGCAGTGGAGTCGCCAGTGTTATTTTGGAATTTTGATTCTGCATCCCTAGTAGAGTTGCCAATAAAAGTTCAAATTTCTAGATTATTTTTCCAATTGAATCACCTTCAAACTGATTTGTCGATGTATGGAGTCGTCGGAGCAAGAATACAACCAATATGTGTCTAAGTATCTACTTCTCTCAGACCTTAGAACTCAACCATATCATTCTCTCCCAGAGAAAATTTTTCAATTTTGTCCCCAGTAGTGGCGCTAAAATGTTAGAACTTTGTAAATTTTGTTCAGTTGATAGATAAACGAAAGAGGTAATTGTTTCAACCTACTTTAGAGTTGGGCACTAGCCTTCTCAACTCAAGGAAGGCTCTCTCGTGTAAATGGGTATTTCTTTAATAATCTGTGGCTAGATTTGGTTTGTTTTGGGGGGTTTTATAATTTTTTGGCTAGTGTAATATACCAGATATAAAAATTATGCAGAATAGAAATAAAATGCTAGAAATGGTAGAATAACAACAATATAACCAGAATAATCACCACAATAACACTGAAATGATATAAGAATAACAACATAAATAACACTTTGATTCTGAGAGMAATGTTCACGGGCCTCTTCGAGGGGGACACCTCCATTCGAGCAGAGCTCTATTACAATAATCACCAAGCTAGGGTTCTCATACCCTCGACTCCTATCTATACTAAACATGTCTATCAAAATAAGTATCTAGAGGAAGATCCTTCTAGAAGAGGAAGCTTCTATTAGTTCTTCTTACATTCGACTTATTCTATTTTATCGCAAGGCCTTATTAATATTGACCTTTATTACATCTGAATATATTGTTTTAACTATGTGCAAGTTAGGACCCTAACATTTAATCCCCCTTAAAAACAACCTTGTCCTCAAGGCTTGAGATGTGGAAATTGCTGCAAAATCATAGCTGGTTCCCAAGTGGCATTTGCTGGAGTTGTATATTTCCACTGGACTAACACAGGCGACGCTCATGCTGGTCCAAAACTACTTGTGGTTGTAGCCAAATGGATCCTTCTTCGGCTAACTCGGGAAGGTTGGTTTGAATTTGACACGTAGTTACGATCACCTTCTTTAAGAAGGAAACATGAAAAATAGGATGTAGCTTCAAATGATTGGGCAAAGCTAACTGATAGGCCACCTGTCCCACACACTTGAGAACTATATAAGAACCAAAAAAATTGCGTGCTAGCTTCTAACAATGCTCGACCTTGAGGGAATTCTTCTTGTAAGGTTGCAGGGGAAGAAACACCTGATCCCCTTCTTCAAATTGACGGTCAGAGTGACCTTGATCTTCTTGTTGCTTCATGTGATTCTATTCCATGATCAAATTCTCTTTGAGGGTACAGAGAATAGCCTCTCGAATTGTAAGTGTTTGGTCAACCGCCTGGACCTTCGAGACACTTGGTAACTATGAGAGAACTGAAGGTGGCTTTTGTCCATATACCGCTTCAAAAGGAGTCATGCATGTAGTTGTATGGTATGAAGTGGTGTACCACCATTCAACTAGGGGTAACCATTGATCCCACTAATTTTTCTTTTCTGAGGAAAAACACCTCAAATATGTTTCCAAACACTTGTTGAAAACTTTTGTTTGACCATTAGTCTAGGAATGATAAGTTGTACTGAGATGCAATTGGGTGCCTTGTAGCTTGAACAGTTCTTGTCAAAAATTGCTTGTGAAAGTGGGGTCGTGATCAGAAACAATAGGGTGTGGCATTTCATGGAGCTTGAAGACCTGATCCATAAAAATTTGAGCCTCCGTGGATGCTGTAAACGGGTGTTGAAGAGTGCATAAATGAGCATACTTGGAAAGGTGATCAATAACCACAGTGATGACTGATTTATTTCCCAAATTGGGTAAGCTTGTAATAAAATCCATAGAGATGTCCTTCCAAATAGTAGGTGGAATTAGGAGTGGTTGTAGTGTGCCCGAAGATTTGACTGTTTCTCCCTTGTTGTGTTGACACACATCACATTCGATGATAGAATTATGAATGTCTTGTTTCATACCATCCCAGAAAAAAGAACGTTTGACCTCGTCATAGGTTTTGGTGAACCCGGAGTGCCCTACTATCGGTGTATAATGAAGCTCAGAAAGTACTGTCGATTTAAGATTTGATTGTTTACTTAAAAACAAATGGCCTTTGTATCAAAGCTCATCATGGAGCCAAGAGTACCTTGGGGGAGTTGGAGCACTGGACTACAATTGTTGGATCAACTACAAACTTTTGGGATCTTGTAGCCATTCCTGGCCAACAGCTTGGAGCCAATCTGGTACAATGAAGGAAAGAGAAAAAAGGGATCATTCATCTTCATATTTACGTGAAAGTGCATCCACAACCACATTTTTTTTTCCTTTCCTGTAAATGATCTCATAATCATATCCAAATATCTTAGTTACCCATTTTTGTTGCTCTGTGCAGGAAATGTGTTGTTCCAAAAAATACATAAGGCTTTGATGGTCTTTCTTAATTTGGAAGCCTTTCCCTAATAGATAAGGGTGACACAAATCAACGACATGTAGAATAGCCAACATTTCCTTTTCATAGATAGATTTGCCCATATTTTTTTCAGATAGTTGCTTGTTGGTAAAGGCCAAATGACAACCCTCTTTCATAAAGACAACACCAATTCCTTTCCCTGAAGCATCACATTCCAAGACAATGGTATTACTGAAATCAGGAAGGTATAGGACTGGAGTGGTGCACATGGCCATCTTCAAGGTTTGAAAATATTAAGCAACAAGTGGAGTCCAAGTGAAAGAGTTATTGTTTAGGAGAGCAGTGAGAGGTGCTACAATCTTTCTGTAATTCTTAACAAACTTGCGATAATAACTTGTTAAGCCCAGAAATCCATGAAAGATTTTGAGATTCTTTGGGTGAGTCCAGTCTTGCATAGCTTCAATCTTTTTAGGATCCACCCTAATGTCGTCCTTGCCAACTAGATGGCCCAAGTACTCTACTTCTGAGGCACCAAAAGCACATTTAGACTATTTGAGGAAAAGTTGGTGTTGAGAGAGTAGATGGAGAACTCGATCCACATGAGCAAGATGTTTTGTCCAAGTCTTGCAATAGATGAGGATATCATCAAAGAAAACTAAGACAAAATGACGAAGAAAAGGATGGAAGACATGATTCATGAGGCTTTGGAAGGTGGAGGGGGCATTACACAAGCCAAAGGACATGACCAAAAACTCATAGTGGCCCTCATGACTTCTAAAGGAAGTCTTGGGAATGTCTACCTCTTTCATGTGTATCTGGTGGTAGCCCGAATGAAGATCAAGTTTAGTAAATAATTGGGCACCACTCATTTCATCCAGGAGGTCATCAATGACAGGAATGGGAAATTTGTCTTTAATGGTAAGTTTGTTGAGGGCATGAAATTCAGGACACATTTTCCAAGAACCTTCTTTCTTTAGGAACATGACCACAGGAGAAGAGTAGGGGCTCGTACTAGGTTAGATAACACCTACATTAAGGAGCTCCTAGACCATTTTCTCAATTTATTTTTTTGTGAAAAGGGGTGACAATAAGGATGGATATTGGGAGGAAGGCTTCCAGGTACAAGGGGAATGGAATGATCATGAACACCTTGTGAAGGAGGGAGTCCCTGGGGAGTGAAAAATACCACTTGATGTTTAGAAAGGATGGCTTGAAGGTCTTGCAACACCGAGGGTGTTTATGTTGCTTGGATGGCATGGAGTTGAGCAATAACACCAAAATGACCCTTTTTGAGCATCTTTTCCATGCAACGGGAACTAATGATCTCAAGTGAACCAATGGTGATGCCTTGGAACTTATATTGGTGGCCCTCCTGGTCAAATTTCATGGTTAATTCCTTAAAATCCATGAGAATGGGACCCAAAGGCCTTAGCCAGTCTACACCCAACATAATGTCACACCCACCCATGTCTATAGAAAACATATGATATTTCAGGTGGTAGTCACCAAATTCGAGATGCACATTTTCACAACACCCTCCACATTTCATGGAGCCACCACTGAAAATCCTGATTTGGAAATTATTGATGGCATGGATGTAATCAATTAGCTTGAGGTTTTGGGGAGTAGAGAATACAGTGAGAGCATTGAGGGAAATGACCGGTTCTACTTCGGGAGGGTCTAAGGGAGGGGTTATGTTGAGGGTTTCAGGTGAATCAGACACAAGGGGAGTTTCAATATTCTCTTCCAAAATATCCTCAAAGATGGCCATAAATAGATTATGTTCCTTACACTTGTGGATCAGGAAATATTTGTCATCACAAGTATAACAAATGCCTTTGAATTGGCGTTCATCCATTTCAGCCCTGGTCAATATTTGGTTCTTTAGTGGAGTGGAGGGAGTAGTGGGATTTATATGTTTAGGGCGAGGGATAAAGGAGGGTTTCTAGTTTTGAGAAGATACAACCGGTTGTGCTTCTTTATCTCTTTTAGTAGCCTCCACCCAACTCTGAGGCTAAGCCATGAGGACATGGGATCGAATCTCATCCTTGAGGCCACTGATAAAACATTCTTATAAAAAGGCATCAAACATGCCCTCTGTCTGAAAAGCCAATTGCTCAAAGGCGTCTATAAAGTCTTCCACTATTCTTGATTTTTTTAACTTTGTCAAATGGCTCAAATGGTTGGTGTCAATGT
>JZKD02S1006233.1:0-13508 GCA_000966675.3 Picea glauca
GATGGAGATCCCTCACTTTGAAAGCATGACACTCAGGAGGATGGTAAGAACTATGAATTAAAACTCTTGAGGCCTAAAATCCCGAAGTGATTGCAGACCATTGATCTCAAATCAATTGACACCGTTGATCTATGCACCAAGTAAATATCACCCGTGTCGCATATTGTAATCAGATCGATGGCCACAATTCATTGTGGGGATGTAAATTGCCCAGACATTAATTTTCTAGAGCAGTCCCGCAATTGTAACCATGGTATTGTTGGAAGGGTATGTAGCAGCTTGTAGGGGATTGCGGTCCCAAAAGAGGTGTGGACCCAAACCACCCTCAACAACTTCCACAATCATGTGCTTAAATGACATCATATCACCATGTCACCTCCACTCATTCCACTCACTACTCTCACTCCTCTCACCACCCAACACTTGTCCTCCACTCACCTCCATGTAATACAAATTTGCTCATATCACCTATGACCTCCATGCATCATGTCTTCCTATTGGAATCTCACCTCCACATATCCCTTCATGACCATTGGGTCATCAACCATTCCAGCAAAGCTATTCATGGGTACAAATGGCAGCTGACGGGGTCAACACTGAATTCACTTAGCTGCCAAAAGATCTATCACATACAAAGAACATAGGAGATTGTCCCAGTTCAACGCAACTAGTTCTAGAATACCTTATTCCTCAAGAAGATAGATTCCAATACAACCAATTATCTCCACTGGCCTCCATCTCACAGGCATGCCATTGTTCAATGCAAAACTCTGTTCTGCCACTCCGAGTCTTTTCTGCCAATTCAACTCCTCCAGCGCATGCATCAGTTCTCTCTCATAGAAAGTAGTAGTTTTTAGTTTATTAGAGTTGGAGTCTGATGGCGAAATGTGTAGTTATCTAAACTACCTTTCCAACAGGGTATCACATGCCTAAAATGGAGGTCATATGCAAAAGTTATGACCCTAGGAAGTTGAGGTACCAAATTACACCAACTTACCCATAGGGCCCACATGAATTTTGGTGTTTCACCTTCTGGGGTTAGGTTTTTGGATGTCTAGGGTTTCTCAGACGCAGGTTGCATAACTTATGTGGAAAATTTACAGCATGGTTATCACTAGGTGACAGTAGAAGTCTTTGCCAAGTCATATGATGGAAAGAAAGCTATCGTGGGCTCTCTAGAGATGATAATTGATGAAGCTTCCATCGCTACAGCAACTAGCTTACCCAGAACAAGCCAAAGTTGGTTTAAAACAATAGTGACCAAGAACTTAGATTTCAGGGTATACCTCAAGGCAGAATTCAGAAGCATAACCTCGAAGAAAAGCATCCTTGTTTCTTACCTGGAAGATGAATGGCAAGATCTGTTCAAAGGCATTCAACTTTACTTAACCTAAGAAGGTAGGTATGACAAGTTAATGTTATATCATTTCAGACTTCTAGATCACTTCACAGGGAAGACCCTTCTGAATTTGCCTTTCTTCCTTCACAAGAGCCTAACCAAAGTATGTAAGAAGATCAGAGCCGAACCTCTAAGCATAAAAAAATTCCTTTGTCATTATGGCATGATTAAATTGATCATTTTGGAGGAACTGGGACGAAGAGAAAGAACTTGGCAACACTTTCTTTTCTGGGAAGGTTTTGAGACCCAAACTCAACCTATAAATGAGAAAAAGAAAGAAAGGAAAAAGAAGACAACTCCTCAAAGAAACTAAAGGAGGAGGAGAGCTCTCCCAAGACCACTAGAGGACAAAATTTCTAGCATAAAGCCCAAGAGAACAAAAAAGAAACTAGATTTTGAAACAAACTCAGACTAATCCACAGTGAAAAAGACAAATGTTCTCAATTTTCCATACACGGATTCAGATACAGAGCAAGAAAGGGAAGATGAAAGTCCAGCCATCAAAAGTCCAGAGCACCCCATGGAAATTACACGGGACTATGAAGCTTTTACTCCAAAGATGAAGGTGAAACCTCAAGAAATAATAAATCAAAGAAATCACAAAAGATTAAAGAGTTGAAAGAGGTAATAGCACAACAGGAGGTTCTGGAAAGAGTGATAAAGGCAAGATATAAAGCCTTATCAGAAAATTTTGCAAACACAAATAAATATTTTGAGAAGCTAGCTCATGAAAATGTTAAAGACAAAAAGAGGAAGACAAAAATCACCAAGGATTATAACAGCTTATGGTGGTTAGCAAAATGCCTCAAGAGGAAAATCAAAAAATTGAGGGAAAAGATTAATACACATCCAGATTTACAGGTATTGGCCTAGGTTTCTATTAATTTGCAGGGAGAGCAATAAAAAGAACACTGAGTTGTTTTTGGAACAATAGTTTTGAATATGAAGGGTTTTCTTTTTTGACCAAAACAGAGCTTTCACGAGCACAAAAAGAGAAATTATAACCAGTTAGCTGATGAAAAGAAGAGCTTTCACCAGCTAATTAGAAAATCGTAAGGCGAAATAGATGGTGAAACTACATAAACATAATTTTGGAAAGTTGAGCTGGAGCAAAGCGATTTTGGAGTGATTAAAAGGGTAAAAGAGTATCAAAGGATTAATCACCAAATCAAGAAAACATTCAGTATCAAATATTCGTGGAGATTTTAGGACTGAATGTTAAATTAGTCAACTAAAGTTTTGGTTATAGTTGTTGAAAGATTTACAGCCACAGAAGACATGTGTCTTTTCCCTCCATGACACATCAAAGTTATAGAAGTGATGAAGACTAGATGTCAAAGATCAACAAAGATGACAGTTCGATTTCTAGGAACTAGTTCTTTGGCTATCCAATTGTATTTAGTTAGTTTTAGTTTCTATATTTAGATATACAAATCCAATTTTCCAGGATCTTAGACTTGCTGTAAAGGATATAAATGCCTATCTTTTTAAGATATCGGGGTTCAATTTTGGATACATTTTGCTACTGTAATAGACTCTTATTTGATAATAGAATCACAATTTTCTTTTGTCTTGAATATCAGATTGGTCATGTATTTCATCTCTTTGCACTTTAATTCAGTTTGTTTTAGCTTCTAAAGACTGTCATCTCTTTATTAAGCTCATAAAATTGAATTGAAGAATATCCTTGCTATCTTGTATGACCCTGCACTTTATTGTATTTGGTTATCAAGACTAGTATTCTTCATCCCCTGTTTAAACTATTTTGTCTGATTATTGATCTCTAAAAGAACTTTCTTATTCGAATGTATGATGAGTTGTCCATTTCATTAGTTATTGAGTTATACCATTGATCCAAGCATATCCAAATTATCTTGTCTTAAGTTACCAAGCATCTTTGGCTTACAACCCCAAAGAGTTTCTTGGAGTGATAACAAATTGGCGTCGTTGTCGGGGAGAGGAGACTAAAGCTCAGCTTTCCTGGGAGACGACACAAAGTTGATCTTTGATGATAGACAAAGATTAGACATTCTCTTGGTTGTAATCATCTATCTGGCGAATCCATGAAGGATGGATCTATTGGCGACTCCACTGGTATATAAATGAACGAGATCTTAGCAAAGAGGTATGTGTTCTATGATTTTTCAAGTATTTATGGTTACCCTCATCCAGTTCCTAGTAAAGATGAATGGGAAAGAAGTATTCCCAGATTTCGAGGAGAAGAATGGGAAGTACCAGCTGAACACCTGCTGGATTTTCATGACTTTATTAATCGACTTGAAATTATACATGAAGATGTTCAAATTAAGCTTTTCAGGCAATCATTAGAGGGAATTGCTCTTAACTGGTGCTGGTCTCTTCCAAGTGCAAGTATCAGCTCTTTGGCAGATTTTCATGCTGCTTTTCATGTGTTTTGTAAATATCAATTTTCAAATGAATTTATGTATCCTGAGTGTTGTCATGAATTCAATCTTTTGAATAAATAATTAGACACTCATGAAGAGTATGTTGTTGTAGACGATACTCTTCATTATGATCGAGAAATTAGTAATCCACACTATGATAACCTTAGTGATTCTTTTGACATTGTACCAAATGCATCTACTATCTTAAGTTGTCATGAAGATCAGATTTTTCCTTTTGAAAACTTTGAAGATGTTGAGAAGATTGACATATCAGTAGGAGACAGTTTTGGATCTGCTGCAAATACTAAGGGCAACCCTCAACTTTTAGTTTTGCATACAAAAGGGAATTGCAAAAGACATGAAGAGAAAGATGATGAGCATAAGGTTTCAGATCAGCGGTTCATCATGCATGTTTCTTTGACAGAGGTTGAGTAGTATACATTCAACACTGATATCACTAAAAGCAACCTACATCAACAATTCAGTCAATTGGAACAACAACATGAAGAGGTATTTCTTTGTGTCTTTCATGACCCTATTGTTGATTTTCTAGAATCCATGAGAAGCATAAATATCAAAATATTCTTGTCATATGAAAGTTGTTTCTATCATATGTTCAAACCACATTTATGTTGGTTATGCATTCCTTTAATTTTTGAGTCAAGATCAAGAACAATTTCAATTAATCAGTTTCTTACATGGATTCATTGGGAGCATGAGTTTACTTGATTACGAAGTAGTACAATGGGTTAGTGTAGGAATAGGCAGCAGAATAATCTCTTCATACGAGCAGATAGATTAGTTTCAGTTGTTGATTTCAATGAATAAGAAAAACAGACTACAGGCAGGCTACAGGTTTCTAAAGATCAGTTGCACAAGCCATATGACTCCATAGCCCAATGGACAATGCACAGACTGCAAGGGATCAGTTACACAGGCTAGATGACTCCACAGACCAATAATAAAGGCTACTTTGTCTAACTAGGTTCTTGGTGACCTCACAGGGAGGTATCCATCCCAGTTGGAGCCAAATGTTAGCTCCCAAAATGAATCAGTCAATTTGTTCCATTTTGTAGGTGATAGTGTGGTCATTAATAGGATTCTATATAAATTTTTAGATTTTAGAAGTGTCAAAACATAGGATTTAAGATTTTATCCTAGAAATAAATTGATCCTCAAAAGGTTGTTTCAAAACTTTGTGAAAAAGGCTTTTCAACAGCTAACATATGTTGTGAAGATGATGTTAGCTGGTGAAAGACTCGGGCTTCAATGGTTAAGGTGTACTCCTCGCAGATAAGCAAGTTGGTGAAAGCACTAAACACAGATTTCTCTTCAACAACTCCATAAATAAAAAAGGGACATGCTAGACACACGTCATATAATCATTATGGCAAGCTAGTCAAAACAAATAATGATGATGATACTGTTTGTTCACGTTTTAACAGGACATTATGGCGGATTGTGCTCATGATTTTCGTGCGACAAGAAGGGGAGGGTTTGAGGTGACGAAATCTCAATTATCATTGGAGACGGAGAAAAGAAAGTACTAGCTATCCGGCGACATCAAATCAACATCTCTTGTTTTGAACTCACGGTGTTCACAAACTTCTATGATGAGATTTTATTTTCTAAATGATAACACAGGGAGATTTCACCAGTGCTATCCTTTTATGTATCAAGAAAATTACCGTGTCAACCATGTGAAAATTGACCGACGTTCAAGTTGCAGATGGCGAAGAAGCAAAGAGGGTTTATGCTAAGGAAAGAGTTAGATAATCTATCATTTTTGCAGTCTTATCCAGATGTGCAGAAGCATTTCTCAGATGCAGGTTGCATGACTTATGTGGAAAAGTTACAGCACGGTTATCACCAGGTGATAGCACAAGTCTTTTCCAAGTCATATGATGGAAAGAAAGCTATCGTGGGCTCTCTAGAGATGATAATTGATGAAGCTGCCATTGCTACAGCAATTGGCTTACCCAGAATAGGCCAAAGTTGGTTTAAAACAACAGTGACCAAGAACTTAGATTTCAGGGTATACCTCAAGGCAGAATTCAGAAGCATAACCTGGAAGAAAAGAATCCCTATTTCTTACCTGGAAGATGAATGGCAAGATCTGTTCAAAGGCATTCAACTTTACTTAACCTCATAAGGCAGGTATGACAAGTTAATGTTATATCATTTCATACTTCTAGATCACTTCACAGGGAAGACCCTTCTGAATTTTCCTTTCTTCCTTCACAAGAGCCTAACCAAAGTATGTAAGAAGATCAGAGCCGAACCTCTAAGCATAAAAAAATGCCCTTTGTCATTGTGGCCTGATTATATTGATCATTTTGGAGGAACTGGGACGAAGAGAGAGAACTTGGCAACACTTTCTTTTCAGGGAAGGTTTCAAGACCCAAACTCAACCTATAAATGAGCAGAAGAAAGAAGGAAAAAAGTAGTCAACTCCTCAAAGCAGCTCAAGGAGGAGGGGAGCTCTCCCAAGACCACCAGAAGACAAAATTTCTAGCATAAAGCCCAAGAGAGCAAAATATAAACTAGATTTTGGAACAAACTCAGAGAAATCCATAGTGAAAAAGACAAATGTTCTCAATTTGCCATACATAGATTCAGATATAGAGCTAGAAAGGGAAGATGAAAGTCCATCCTTCAAAAGTCTAGAGCACTCCATGGAAATTGCACAAGACTATGAAGCTTTTACTCCCAAATATGAAGGTGAAACCTCAAGAAATAACAAATCAAAGAAATCACAAAAGATTAAAGAGATGAAAGAGGTAATAGAACAATAGGAGGTTCTGGAAAGAGTGATAAAGGCAAGATATAAAGCCTTATCAGAAAATATTGCAAAGACAAATGCAGCTTTTGAGAAGTTATCTCGTGAAAGTGTTAAAGACAAAAAGAGGAAGAAGAAAATCACCAAGGATTATAACAGCTTATGGTGGTTAGAAAAATGCCTCAAGAGGAAAATCAAAAAATTGAAGGAAAAGATTAATACACATCAAGATTTACAGGTACTAGCCCAGGTTGCTATTAATTTGTAGGGAGAGCAATCAAAAGAACACTGATTTTTTTTTGGAACAATAGTTTTGAATATGAAGGGTTTTCTTTTTTGACCAAAACAGAGCTTTCGCCAGCACAGAAAGAGAAATTATAACCAGTTAGTTGATGAAAAGCAGAGCTTTCACCAGCTAATTAGCAAATCGTAAGCCGAAATAGCTGGTGAAACTACAGAAAGAGAATTTTGGATAGTTGAGCTGGAGCAAAGCAATTTTGGAGTGATTAAAAGGGTAAAAGAGTATCAAAGGATTAATCACCAAATTAAGAAAACATTCAGTATCAAAGATTCGTGGAGATTTTGGGACTGAATGTTAAATTAGTCAACTAAAGTTTTGGTTACAGTTGTTGAAATATTTCCAGCCACATAAGACATGTGTCTTTTCCCTCTACGACACATCAGAGTTATAGAAGTGATGAAGACCAGATGTCAAAGATCAACAAAGAAGATCGTTCGAGTCCTAGGAACTAGTTCTTTGGTTATCCAATTGTATTTAGTTAGTTTTACTTTCTATATTTAGATATACAGATCCAATTTTCCAGGATCTTAGACTTGATGTAAAGGCTATAAATGCCTATCTTTTTAAGATATCATGGTTCAATTTTGGATACATTTTTCTACTGTAATAGACTCTTATTTGATAATAGAATCACAGTTTTCTTTTGTCTTCAATATTAGATTGGTCATGTACTTCATCTCTCTTCACTTTAATTCAGCTTGTTTTAGCTTCTAAAGATTGTCATCTCTTTATTAAGCTCATAAACTTGAATTGAAGAATATCCTTGCTATCGTGTATGACCCTGCACCTTATTGTATTTGGTTATCAAGACTAGTATTCTTCATCCCATGTTTAAACTATTTTGTCTGGTTATTGATCTCTAAAATCACTTTCTTATTTGAATGTATGATGAGTTGTCCATTTCATTAGGTATTGAGTTATCCCATTGATCCAAGCATATCTAAATTATCTTGTCTTAAGTTACCAAGCATCTTTGGCTTGCAACCCCAAAGAGTTTCTTGGAGTGATAACACCAACCACTCACTGAGCTTCGGAGCTTCTTGGGACTAGCCAATTTCTACCGATGGTTTGTGTTGGGATTCTCCCATATTGCTTGGGCCCTCAGCCAGGTAACCAAGGGTGGTAGTAGGGCCAAGTTCGTGTGGGAGAAGGAGAAGCAATGAGAATTCCATGATCTGAAACATCGATTGTGCTTGGCTCCCGTACTCTCCTTTCTTGATCTACAACAACCATTCAAGATTGAGACTAATGATTATAACTATGTTATGGGTGCAGTTCTCACTCAGCATAGGAATCCTGTGGCATACCATAGTGGGACACTCTCTGATATTGTCCAAAAATACCCTACCTGTGACAAGGAAATGTATTCCATTGTACAAGCATGTTGTCAATGGAAACATTACATTCTCGAGAAAGAGACGATCATACACACTGATCACAAGCCTATCGTCAATGGAAACATTACATTATGGGGAAAGAGATGATCATACACACTGATCACAAGCCTCTGCAATTCATATAGACATAGGGGAAAATGCAGAATGACCGCCATCAGAATTGGTCCATCTACCTGCAACAGTTCCATCTCAACATCAAGTATAAGACATGTATCTCCAATCATGTCGTTGATTGTCTCAGTCGGCCTCCTGTGGCTGCACTCACCAATGTGCTCTAGTCTTGTGGACATGAAGCATTAGAGTGGCCCCAACTTTATCAGCAAGATTCGGACTTCGCCACCACATATTAGCTCTTGGGTATAGGCGCCACTGTCACTCATTTCCACATTCAGGACAGACTCTTATGCCACCTGAGCCATCTATGTGTTCCTACACGAGAGCATGCAAAGTTGATTTGGGAAGCCCACTACAGTCGAGTCGTAGTACATTTTGGTGTAGAGAAAACTGTGGTCATTCTTCAGAAACATTTTTATTTTCCAAAACTTCGAAAGGATGTCAGAAAGTATATCTGATATTGCACTTCTTGCATCATTTCCAAGCCAACCATCAAGAAGCAAGGCTTATACACCCCTCTTCCTATTCCCGAGAAGCAGTGGGAATCCATCTCAATGGATTACATGTCTAGTTTTCCATCCACCAAGCACGGATATGACTGCATGTTTGTGGTCATTGATATCTTCTCAAAGATGGCCATCCTCACAACCTATAAGAAGAATGTCAGAGCGACTGAGACTACCAAGCTCTTCTTCAAATGAGTTTGGGTCCACTTTGGGATACCACAGACCATCATCTCCGAAGGAGACAGCAGGTTCCTCAACACCTTTTGGTCAAGTCTCTGGTCTCTATTGGACACCAAGCTCACAAAATCCACTTCTTTCCACCCCCAAACCGATGGCCAAACAGAGGTCGTCAATAGGATGATTGTGCACATCCTGCGCATGCACAATTCTAAGCATCTCCATACATGGGACGAGAGTCTCCCATATGTCCAACATAACTACAACATGGCTCTCCATAGTTCCACCAGCCACAACCCATTTCAGGTGGGTTTGGGATTCCAACCCTTGGGACCCATTGATGTTGCACTTCCTCATGCCACCGCAAAGACATACTCTTCCCCTGAATCTCAAGGATGATTTTAGGGGCTAAATTTTTCTCATGAGCTAATTTTCCATTGTTTTTCCCCAAAAATGATTCGCCATTCTAAAAATGATTCGCCCAAATTCTATAGGATAAAATTATTTTACCTTAAAAATCACCAAAATTGTATACAAACGATATAAAATCCTTAGAAATTTGAATATTTTTACAAAAATATCGCCAAACATTTATAATTGGCATATGAAGGATTAGTAATATTCGCCAAGGTTTCTACTTTTTAAAATAAATTTCCATCCTTAAAATCATCCCTGCCCCTGATCAGTCTGTGATCGACAAAACCACCAGATTCATTGAGCGGATTCAACACATCCGCCAACAGGTCCAGGAGATTTTGCATAAATCTAATGCTAAGTACAAGCAACACCACAATCAAAACAGGGTACCACACCAGTTTCAAGTTGGCAACAATGTCTATTTACATTTGTAGAAGGAGTGTCTCATCCAGCCCCATCAGAAGCTTCGCCCACTCCGTTATGGGCCTTATACTATCACCAAGGATGTGGGTAGAAATGCTTTTGATCTCAACACTCCACCCTTCCTTGTTCTGCATTCAGTATTCAATGTGGACCTCCTTAGGCCATATTTTCCACCATTATTGGACACCTCTGAGATCATCGAATAGTTGACACCAATAGAGCTCAAACCTGACTACATAGAACAAGCATCCACCTATTCTATCATGGACACACAGGGCAAGGACATTCGCTAGCAATAGATCTAGCTTTATCAGGTTGTCAAGGAAGGAAAACTCCTACACCAAGGCAAGTGGCTCACCCGGGGCCAAATCCAACAAAATTTTCCTCATCTAATGGGGGAACTCAACACAATGGAGACCATTGCTTCCTAAGGGGGGATTATTTATCCAGGTGAATATTGGTGGCTACCCACCTATTCCAACTTTATCCTCATGTTCATTTTTGTTCAACACATCTTTTTCTATTGCCTTATAATTGTGATTTCTACACTTTTGGGGATGTCTAAAGCCTCACGCATTCTCCAGGTGGATACGGGTGGCCTCTCGCCTATCATCACATCTTACTTTACTTTCAGGGTTGTTTTGGGGCCCCAAACGTTTCTTTTTTGTCTCACCATAGTCATATTGTAGAATGAGTCAGAGTCTGATGGTGGAATGTGTATCTCTCTGAAAGACCTTTCCAACGGGCTATCACACACCTAAAATGGAGGTTGTATGCAAAATTTATGACCCTAAGAAGTTGAGGTACCAACTTACACCAACTTACCCATAGGGCCCACATGAATTTTGGAGTTTCACCTTCTAGGGTTAGGTTTTTGGATGTATTTAGTTTTGGAATTCATGAGTAATATGAAAAGGGCCTATGGAGCCTCATTGCAATCCATTTTTCTCAGACAGATACACGTAGCAGCCACATCTCTTCTCAGAGATAGCTACCACCATTCAAGAAAATTTCAGTTCTGCATTTTTACAGTTTCATCCTATTTCATTATTTAATAGAAAATATTGTTCACCGGATATTTTTGTTATTCTTCCTATCTCTGTGTTTATTGTATTTAGTCTGTTAATTAGTTTGTTCCGCTCCTAAATCTGGATCAGTTGTCTCTCACCATTGTGGTTGGCCCAATATGTCATTACCTCTCTTACCACCTTTCAACCCCAATGTCTAGATTACCTGTGTTGATTCTCCTGTTCAATCTTCACATTCTAGTAAGAGACTAAAACTTGATGTTCCCAAACCTGTGCAAGATAAAGGAAAAGAAGTTTCCTCCCCTTCTTCACCCTCTGATGATTCTTCAAAATCTGTGTCCTCTCACATGAATTTGAAGTATGCTTGTTCCCATGTGATCAGTGAGATACAATCTGAAGAGTCTAACCAACCATAGGCTACTTCTGGGAAATCAAAGGGAGACATCAATGAAAAAAGAAAAATTGCCTCCCAGAGTGGAAAATATGGTTTTTAGATTATGTGTTTTTTATGATTTGATTTGATGAAGAAAGTACTAGTGGTTTTTAGAATGTTTGGACAACAAGCTTTGTTTTGGTATTTTGTGGATAATGTGGACAATGTGGATATTTATATATTTTTGGATATGATATAAATTATTTCAGATATTTAAATATCCAATTTGGAGGATATTTAAGGGAGATACAAGGGTGGTATGTGGTTAAAATGATTATCCCTTTTGTGTTATATTTTATGATTTGAAAATAAGAAATTACGAGAGTCACAAGGGGTCCCGCCTACCTAGTTATTATTAATTAAAGACCCTTAACTATATTATTATTATTTATTTCTCATAAACTAATGAGTTAATTCAAACTAACTTAACTAAATAAAGTAGTTGAACTACTTCAACTTATTTGGAAAGAATAAAATCCGAATGAGAAGAAGAAACAAGGGGATAATAGAAGGAGAAATAAATACTAAGGTTTTATCTTTGGTTGCATGAGATAGTTTCAGTTTTCATTCCTTTTTGAGTTTATTCAAAGCCTAATTCTTTTTTTTGACAGCAGGGTATTATTGTAGATAACAAGGTTCAAGACTGAACCAAACTTTTCATACGCTTGTTTTAGAGGTGTTGATCCATCCTTGATAGTCTGTGTATTATTGTATGTTTGTGAATTAAGTTTCATGGATGATAAAGGATATATTGCAGAGTCAAAATGGAAAAATTTTGTGGCAAGCTGATCCAGATTATAAATTTCAATTTTACTTGATTGTCAAAGTCTTTTTGTATGGTGTTCATTGGGGATATCTAAGTCGGACTTTGGTCCATGCCCTCACAGGGGTTTTGTAAACAAAAAGAACTTTTTATATCTCATAATGAAATAAAATAAAAATGTTATTTTGTCTCATATATGTGTATTTATGACTTGGTTATTTTTTTCTTTTTGAGATCCATGTTTCCTTTATTATAAAATCTATGTATATTACAAAAAGTTATATTAATTTTATTTTATATTGCAACATTATTTCCATTAATAAATCAACCTTAATCCTAGTAATTAATACTTATGGATTGGGAGAATATTTTTGAGGCTATAAAACCTAGGGTGACATTCCCGATTATCTTGTCCTAGCCAGGCAAGATTTGAAAATGATAGAGAAAGGTAATTCATACATTTTCCTCAACACGATGGGAAGACTTTGAGGATTAATCATGGCCATAGATCGGCGAGGGATGAGAATTAATATCCACCATTGATCATGTGGTTCTCACCTAAGTAAGGCTGAGAGGAGGGTGATGTCATGTTGATGATGACAACGTTACTCACCAAATGTGTAAAATATAGATGTCATATCCTAGAAGGATGTGTTAGTCATCAGTGCTGACGTGTATACCATGTCAGTCCATGTGTCAAATGGTGACGGTGCCACATGTCAAGGTGATTTGGCAGTTGAGAGGGGATATTGTGGTGAGTTCTGGGTGCCACTTTACATGCCAGGTGGTGGGTACATGGTGGCAGCAGAAGCCAAGTGGTTGGTAGATGGTGGAAATAGGGGCCAAGGTGGCAGGTTCCAAGGTATGATCGCATGGATCTCAGAACGAAGAGGTTCTAAACCAATATGAATCCTTGCACCTATCAGAGAAGGGACGATGGGATCTTAGTCTTCAATCAGAGAAGTAGGGGTCATATTACATCGGGGTCCTAGTGGAAGTCACGCTCCAATAGAGTACTCCAAGAGATGATCCAATTTGTTGATCGGAGGGTGGCTGGGATGAAAAATAGTCATTGATCTATCATGGATTCCATCGGTGCGAGGATGATGAGAAGGGAGGAAGTTCATTAAAGGCCACAGAACTTAAGGATTTTGATGCATCAAGAGTCGTAGATCATCGGATCGTTAGGACCGTCTGATCTTTCAGAGTGGACATTGTCAGACCCAACTATCGGGGTGTGCAAAATAGCCTGACATGGAAGTACTCCGACGAGAGGCTTTCGATAGAAATTGAAAATGTAGTAAGAAAGTCTGATAAGGAGTGGGTCTAAGGAGTGATATGGTAAGTGCCTCTTCAGTTCCACGTC
>JZKD02S1006277.1:5028-19708 GCA_000966675.3 Picea glauca
TAAAGATACTATTTACAACAATGTTAAAGACAATAAAAAAATATAATGCAATAAGTAGAGGTTTCTTAAAGAGGTGTTGCATAAGTACCTACACACTATTAGTCAATGTTTCTATTCGATTCAAATGGAAATCCACTAATAACTCCTTCGTCGGAGCTATCTTTTTTATTGTGCACAGGACTACCCGATTCTCTTCGCATCCCTCATATATGCAATTTGGTTGTTTGTTTGTTGTCTCGAGTCGTGTGCTATTTATAAACCCTGTAATATTGCCGGAAGCTTTAGGCCTTCCATCAATATAGATAGTTGCTCCCTTATTTTTATCCTTGTTTATTAGTTGTATATAATTTGCGGCGAGTGCATATCTCCACATACTTCGCATGTACCGGACCATCTGCATCCAATCGTTATAATTGTAACACAGTCTGACATAGTCCATCAATTCAGTTACTGTATTGTATTTTACAATTATTCCATCCATGGAAAATAGCCCCAAGCCATGTAGGGAGGATGGTGCAATGCGATATGTCCTATTGTTGATAATAAAGTCAACATCTATATGAGGTAGTTCCTTAGGTACCCATTGATTCACTAGATTCGTATACCTGAGTGGCACCTCTATGTCTCCTATGCTCTCATCATCATAAGAGCATGATATTCCTTCGGCAAGAAAAAATTTCATGCGTCTACAAAATTTTCTTCTGACTTTTTCACCTCTGGTGCTTGTTTGCTTATCATGTCTACTAGATGCAGTCGCATTTCCCTCTATTTTTTCTAAGATTTCCTCACTTGACGAAGAAATATACGACAGGTACATGTTTGTTTGTAGTTTCAATTCCATGTGCACATGTTGTTAGTGAGTAGTCCATCATCATCCAAGTTCCAATTTATGAACCTTTTTTTTCTATATTCAAAGTTCTAAATAAAATTTTTATATCTTTAGTTTTGGATGCACAATTAGACTAGGGTGCAATTACCAATATTAGTGGTCAACCACCTAATTCAATGTGATATCCCTCTTGATTTTGGACATATTAAGGACATATTAATGTGATAACACTAAGGACATGATAAGTTTATCATATGGATCTAAGAAACAAATATTAGTAAGGTTGTTGTTTGTTGGATTTGTGCAAATTAGAATTATTATAAGAAATGTCCATTGAAGATGAGGGTCAATGCTATGGAGTAAGAAATCCAACCATCAGTTGGTGTGTTGCAAATCTTTGGTGCTTTAGTTGGCAATATGTCAAAGGAAATCTCAGAGTAGAACTATACAAATATTAGTTTTGTTTAAGACAAGAGTAGAACTATACAAATATTAGTTTTGTTCAATCAAAGAGTAGAACTATACAAATATTAGTTTTGTTCAATCCAAGTTGAAGAATAAGTTAGTTATGGCGATGGTTAACAATAGTGCAACCCACATTTTTATGTAGGAAGTAGTGGTTGTTAAAATCAATGTGCAGTTGAAATTGGTGTAGTCTTTTTTCAAGGAAGTAAGATATAATAGTTAGTTGACAGAGACATGTAGAATTCAGTTAGTTTTTATGCCCTCAAGAGCAATTGGCCAAGAGTCGCTGAAATGGTTTGGGATGTGACTTGCAACTGGGAATAAAATGAATATCGAGAATAAGATTGAGAAACCGTCGACTCCGATGGATTACTGGGATAGGAATTCAGCTAGAGCACCCCTCACTCCCAGGTGCCATGCCTAAGAAGTTGCTTTACTCATTGATTTCGACAACTAGTGTTTTGCTCAATTTGAAGCAATGCAACATTTGGATTAAGGGGTCCAATTTACAAAACCATGCCTCAGGAGTAGATGGATAATTTGGTCACCTATTCCTTGCCTAAACAAGCTTGCATCATCTCACGGAACTCAAAAATGTTGCTTCGTTCGTCTTTTATGCCATGAGCGGGAATTGGCCAAGAGTCCCCGAAATGGTTTGGGATGCGACTTGCAACTAGGCATAAAACAAAAACCAAGACTCGGATTGAGGAATCATCGTCTCTGTTGGATTCCTGGCATAGGATTTTAGCTAGAGCACCCCTCACTCCTGGTTCCAATCCCTCAGAAGTTGTTTTTTTCATTGATTTCGATAACTAATGCTTTGCTCAGTAAGAAGCAATGCAACATTTGGATTTAGGGGTCCAATTTACGAAACCATGCCTCGGGAGTAGATGGACAATGTGGTAACCTAGTCCATGCCTAAACAAGCATGTAAAATCTCATGGAGCTCAAAAATGTTGCTTTGTTAGGCTTTTATGCCCCGAGGATGAATTGCCAAGAGTTCCTGAAATGGTTTGGGATGCGACTTGAAAATGGGCATAAAACGAATATCAAGACTCAGATTGAGAAATTTTCGAATCCGATGGATTACTGGGATAGGATTCATCTAGGGAACCCCTCACTCTCGAGTGCCATGGCTCAGAAGTTTCTTTACTCATTGATTTCAACAACTAGTGTTTTGCTCAGTTTGAAGCAATGCAACATTTGGATTAAGGGTTCCAATTTACGAAACCGTGCCTTGGGAGAGGATGGATAATTTGGTCACCTATTCCAAGCCTAAACACGTTTGCAGCATCTCACAGAACTCAAAAATGTTGCTCCGTTAGTCTTTTATGCCCTAAGCAGGAATTGGCCAAGAGTCCCCGAAATGGTTTGGGATGCGACTTGCAACTGGGCATAAAACAAAAACTGAGAATCATATTGAGGAATCGTTGTCTCTGTTGGATTCCTAGCATAGGATTTTATCTAGATTACCCCTCACTCCCAATTCCAACCCCTCAGAAGTTGTTTTTTTCATCGATTTCGATAACTAGTGCTTTGCTCAGTAAGAAGCAATGCAACATTTGGATTTAGGGGTCCAATTTACGAAACCATGCCTCGAGAGCAGATGGAAAATGTGGTCACCTATTCCATGCCTAAAAAATCATGAAAAATATCATGGAGCTAAAAAATGCTTCTCCGTGAGACTTTTATGCCCCGAGGATGAATTGCCAAGAGTCCCCGAAATGGTTTGGGATGTGAATTGCAAATGGGAATAAAATGAAAACTGAGACTCGGATTGAGGAACCGTTGACTCCGATGGATTCCTGGCATAGGATTTCAGCTAGAGCACCCCTCACTCCCGGTTCCAACCCCTCGAAAGTAGTTTTTTTCATCGATTTCGATAACTAGTGCTTTGCTCAGTAAGAAGCAATGCAACATTTGAATTTAGGTGAAAATTTATGAAACCATGCCTCGGGAGTGGATGGATAATTTGGTCACCTAGTCCATACCTAAAAAATCTTGCATCATCTCATAGAACTCAAAAATGTTGCTCCGTTAGTCTTTTATGCTCTGAGCGAGAATTGGCCAAGAGTCCCTGAAATGGTTTGGGATGCGACTTGCAACTGGGCATAAAACGAAAAGAAAGACTTAGATTAAGGAACCATCATCTATGTTGAATTCCTGGCATAGGATTTTAGTTATATCACCCCTCACTCCCAGTTCCAACCCCTCGAAAGTTGTTTTTTTCATCGATTTCGATAACTAGTGCTTTGCTCAGTAAGAAGCAATGCAACATTTGGATTTAGGGGTCCAAGTTATAAAACCATGCCTCAGGAGTGGGGGGACAATGTGGTCACCTAGTCCATGCCTAAGAAAGCATGCAAAATCTCATGGAGCTCAAAAATGTTGCTCCATTAGGATTTTTATGCCCTGAGGATGAATTGCCAAGAGTCCCCGAAATGGTTTGGGATGCGACTTGCAACTGGGCATAAAACAAAAACCGAGAATTAGATTGAGGAACCGTCGACTCCGATGGATTCCTGGCATAGGATTTCAGCTAGAGAACCCCTCACTCCTAGTTCCAACCCCTCGAAATTTGTTTTTTTCATCGATTTCGATAACTAGTACTTTGCTCAATAAGAAACAATGCAAAATTTGGATTTAGGGGCCAATTTACGGAACCATGCTTCGGGAGAGGATGGATAATTTGGTCACCTATTCCATGCCTAAACAATATTGCATCATCTCACGGAATGAAAAAATGTTTCTTTGTTAGTCTTTTATGCCCTGAGCGGGAATTGGCCAAGAGTCCCCGAAATGGTTTGGGATGCGACTTGCAATTGGGCATAAAATGAAAAATGAGACTTGGATTGAGGAAATGTCATCTCTGTTGGATTCCTGGCATAGTATTTTAGTTAGAGCACCCCTCACTCCTTGTTCCAACCCCTCAGAAGTTGTTTTTTTCATCGATTTCGATAACTAGTGCTTTTCTCAGTAAGAAGCAATGCAACATTTGGATTTAGGGGTCCAATTTATGAAACCATGTCTCAAGAGTGGATGGACAATGTGTTCACCTTGTCCATGCCTAAACAAGAATGAAAAATCTCATGGAGCTCAAAAATATTGCTCCGTTAGGATTTTATGCGCCGAGGATGAATTGCCAAGAGTCCTCAAAATGGTTTGGGACATGACTTGAAACTAGGCATAAAATGAAAACTGAGACTTGGATTGAGGAACCATAGACTCTAATGGATTTCTGGAATAGGATTTCATCCATAGAACCGATCACTCCCGGTTCCAACCCCTCATAAGTAGTTTTTTTCATTAATTTCGATAACTAGTGCTTTCCTTAGTAAGAAGCAATGAAACATTTGGATTTAGGGGCCAATTTATAAAACCATGCCTTGGGAGAGGATGGATAACTTGGTCACCTAGTCCATGCCTAAAAAATCTTGCATCATCTCACGGAACTAAAAAACGTTGCTCCATTAGTCTTTTATGCCTTGAGCGGGAATTTGCCAAGAGTCCCCGAAATGGTTTGGGATGCGAATTGAAACTGGGCATAAAACGAAATCTGAGACTCGGATTGAGGAACCGTCGTCTCTGTTGGATTCTTGGCATAGGATTTTAGCTAGAGAACCCCTCACTCTTGGTTCTAACCCCTCGAAAGTTGTTGTTTTCATCGATTTTGATAACTAGTGCTTTGCTCAGTAAGAAGCAATGCAACATTTGGATTTAGGGGTCCAATTTACAAAACCATGCCTGGGGAGCGGATGGAAAATATGGTCACCTATTCCATGCCTAAAAAAGCATGCAGAATCTCATGGAGCTCAAAAATGTTGCTCCGTTAGGCTTTTATGCCCTGAGGATGAATTGCCAAGAGTCCCCGAAATGGTTTGGGATGCGACTTGCAACTGGGCATAAAATGAAAACCGAGACTCGGATTGAGGAACCGTCAACTCCGATGGATTCCTGGCATCGAATTTCAGCTAGAGCACCCCTCACTCCTGGTTCCAACCCCTCGGAAGTAGTTTTTTCCATCAATTTCGATAACTAGTGCTTTGCTCAGTAAGAAGCAATGCAACATTTGGATTTAGGGGCCAATTTATGAAACCATGTCTCGGGAGTGGATGGATAATTTGGTCACCTATTCCATGCCTAAAAAATCTTGCATCATCTCAAAGAACTAAAAAATGTTGCTCCGTTAGTATTTTATGCCCTGAGTGGGAATTGACCAAGAGTCCCTGAAATGGTTTCGGATGTGACTTGAAATTGGGAATAAGAAGAAAACCGAGATGTAGATTGGGGAACCATTGTCTCTGTTGGATTCCTGGCATAGGATTTTAGCTAGAGCACCCCTCACTCTCAGTTACAACCCATTGGAGGTTGTTTTTTTCATCGATTTCTATAACTAGTGCTTTTCTCAGTAAGAAGCAATGCAACATTTGGATTTAGGGGTCCAATCTATGAAACCATGCCTCGGGAGCGGATGGACAATGTGGTCACCTAGTCCATGCCTAAACAAGCATGCAAAATCTCACGGAGGAGGAATTGCCAAGAGTCCCCAAAATGGTTTTGGGATGCGACTTGCAACTGGGCATAAAACAAAAACCGAGACTTGGATTGAGGAACCGTCGACTCCGATGGATTCTTGGGATAGGATTTCAGCTAGAGCACCCCTCTCTCCCTAGTGTCATGCCTCGAAAAATTCTTTAATCATTGATTTCGAGAACTAGTGTTTTTCTCAGTTTGAAGCAAAACAACATTTGGATTAAGGGGTCCAATTTATGAAACTGTGCCTCAGGAGCAGATGGAAAATATAGTCACCTATTTCACATCTAAAAACTCTTGCATCATCTCACGAAACTCAAAAATGTTGCTCCGTTAGTTTTTTATGCCCTGAGCAAGAATTGACCAAGAGTCCCCACAATAGTTTGGGATGCAACATGCAACTGGGCATAAAATGAAAACGAAGACTCGGATTGAGGAACCGTCATCTCTATTGGATTCTTGGCATAGGATTTTAGCTAGATCACCCCTCACTCTCGGTTCCAACTCCTCGAAAGTTGATTTTTTCATCGATTTCTATAACTAGTGCTTTGATCAGTAAGAAGCAATGCAACATTTGGATTTAGGGGTCCAATTTACGAAACCATGCCTCGGGAGTGGATGGAAAATGTGGTTACCTAGTCCATTCCTAAACAAGCATGCATAATCCCAGGGAGCTCAAAAATGCTGCTCCGTTAGGATTTTATGCTCCGTGGAGGAATTGCCAAGAGTCTCTGAAATGGTTTGGGATGCGAATTTCAATTGGGCATAAAATGAAAACCCAAAATCAAATTGAGGAACCGTTGAATCCGATGGATTCCTGGGATATGATTTCAGCTAGAGCACCCCTCATTCCCAGGTTCCATGCATCGAAAGTTTCTTTACTCATTGATTTCGAGAACTAGTGTTTTTCTCAGTTTGAAGCAAACCAACATTTGGTTTAAGGGGTCCAATTTATGAAACCGTTCCTCGGGAGTGGATGGAAAATATAGTCACCTAGTCCACGCCTAAAAAATCTTGCATCATCTCATGGAACTCAAAAATGATGCTCCGTTAGGTTTTTATGCCCTCGGGAGAAATTGGCCAAGAGTCCTCGAAATGGTTTGGGATGTGACTTGCAATTGGGAATATAACGATTATCAAGACTCGGATTAAGGAACCGTTGAATTCGATGGATTACTGGGATATGATTTCATATAGAGCACCCCTCACTCTCGGGTGCCATGCCTCAGAAGTTTCTTTAATCATTGATTTCGAGAACTAGTGTTTTATTCAGTTTGAAGCAATGCATCATTTGGATTTAGGGGCCAATTTATGAAACCATGCCTCAAGAGTGGATGGATAATTTGGTCACCTAGTCCATGCCTAACCAAGCTTGCATCATCTCACAGAACTAAAAAATGTTGCTCCACTAGTTTTTAATGCCCTGAGCGGGAATTGTCCAAGAGTCCCCGAAATAGTTTGGGATGTGACTTGCAACTGGGCATAAAATGAAAACCAAGACTCAGATTGAGGAACTGTCGTCTCTATTGGATTCCTGGCATAGGATTTTAGCTAGAGAACCCCTCACTCCCAGTTCCAACCCCTCAGAAGTTATTGTTTTCATCGATTTAGACAACTAGTGCTTTGCTCAGTAAGAAGCAATGCAACATTTGGATTTAGGGGTCTAATTTATGAAACCATGCCTCGGGAGTAGATGGATAATGTGGTCACCTAGTCCATGCCTAAACAAGCATGAAAAATCTCATGGAGCTCAAAAATGCTACTCCGTTAGGCTTTTATGCCCCGAAGATGAATTGTCAAGAGTCCCCGAAATGGTTTGGGATGCGACTTGCAACTGAACCTATATTGTTTAGTACAATTGGAAGAGCCATTTTGTAAACCATTGGACCTATATTTTTTAGTACAATATAGGGTCCTAAAAACTTACAAGATAACTTTTGGTGGTTATTATCTTTGAGTGAGGTATACTTATAGGGTTGGATATGCAAGAACACTTGATCCCCTTCATCAATCGGACATTTGGAGTGATGTTGTTTAGCTCATCGCTTCATGTGATTTTGAGCCAACACCAAATTCTCTTTGAGGATACAAACAATGTCAGCATGGGATGTCTAGTTGTTATCCACCTCTTGAACCTTAGAGAGGATCAACCAGTACAGGATCATTGACATGGGTGGTTTTCCATAGAATGCCTCGAAGGGGGTCATTTTAGTAGCTCAATGATAGGTAGCATTGTACCACCATTTGGCTAGGGGTAACCACTGGATCCATTGGGATTTCTATTCTAAATAAGAATAATATAAATAAGCTTCCAAACATTTGTTGAGTKCTTCCATATAGCGKYCATTGGTTTGGGGGTGATATGTTATGCTAAGATTCAATTGGGTACCTTGAAGCCAAAACAACTCTTGATAGAAATTGTTGGTGAAGGTGGGATCATGATCAGTCACAATGGATTTAGGTATGCCATGTAATTTGACCTGGGTATCCCAATGCATGGATCATCAAAATGGATCTTACAATAATTTGTACCAGTGTTTTAAATATTATTGTTGTTTTTATTCTTTTATGTTTATGAAAGCCACAACTAGTTATTTATACTATTAGTACTCTACACCAATGGAACTAAACAATAAGGAAATAAAAACAACACAAGATCACCAACAATTACAAGAATTTAAAGAACATGGGGTTTTTTTAAAGAACATGGGGTTTTTGTCACAAGATCCATGATGAATTCATGGGTTCAATCCCAAGCATAAATAAACGTCCATCTTGACATAAAAAATAACCCTACAAAAATTAAATTGCATAGGTGCTTACCATTTCGTGGAAATACTTGTCCGTTGAGTGTATCTCCTCTGTATTTATCTCCAGTAGTCGATCAATGCTAGTGGGATCACATTGTCCCCTCCTTGTCTTAGGCGACCGAATCCAATTCTAGTGGGCTCACATTGTCCCCTCCTTGTCTTAGGCGTCCAACTCCAATATCTTCACGCGACCAGGGTTTTGTTTCAGGTGGGCCTCCTCGCTAGTGGGCTCACATTGTTCCCTCCTTGTCTCAGGCGACCGACTCCAGTATATGCAGGCGACTAGGGTTTTATTTCGGATGGGCCTTCTCTCTAGTGGGCTCACACTGTCCTCTTCTTATCTCACACAACCGACTCCAATATGATCTACACGTGTGTGTGGGATAGTGTTTTGTTTCGACTAGTGGCTGGCTCGAATAGCTTCACATGGCCTGATCACGGGCTTATGGATATTTTTCTTTGTTTTTTTATTGTTATTTCATTATATTATATTTAATATATATTATATAATATATTTATATATATTAATAATAATTAATATAATATAAAGTTAATAAATATTATAGATATAGTAATATAATAAATATATTATAATGTTATAAGGTAAGGGGTTATATAGTATAAGGGTGACAAGGTTAAAAGGATAAAGGCTTATAGTTATAGTATAACGACGATGTTGACAATGAAAATTATGATGATGACAATGACAATGACGATGAGTATGATGATGATGATGATTATGATGACGACAATGATGGCGATGATGATGATGATGATGATGATGATGATGATGATGATGATGATGATGACGATGAAGACAATGAGAACGATGATGATGACGATGATGAGGAGGAGCAGGATGACTATGTTGATTATGATGATGAAAATAAAGGTTACATGAATGGTTATAAGGGATAATGGTTATGGTTATACGATTTAGGTGTTGGGAAGGGGAGGCAGGTGTGGGAGGGGTCCTTCTTGGACCCGGTGGTGACATCAATAAGTTAGTTACTCTTGCAATATTTGGAACATGACCAAAAATAAAGTCGAAGCGTATGTTGTCTACCAAGGCCTGCTAATAGCCATTCAATGACAAGTTGGTCATTTGACCATTATTGGAGACTCCCTAGTAATAATCAGTTTCCTCCAATTTAGATCTCTCCCTTAGGATGAATAATTGGAGAAGAATACCAGATCTAATATGAGAACAATGATTTTATTTTTTCTCAGTTTTGTTGAGTATATAACTTCTTTAGTAGAAATTAGGTTGTTTGCAATATTTCATCCTATCATGGAACCTCCTAGTTTCTCTTAATGATAAATTTCATGATGGGACTTAACCTATTTAAAATAGTAGTTACAATACTTTTGTAATAATTTTACACATGGAGACCAATTTGGAAGATGAAAGTACCAAATCTTCCTACTTTTATGGGACCAAGTGTTAAAAGATTTAGTTTAGGGATTTGAGTGTTTTCCAAGATTTCATTGACTATATAATTCCTTATAATAGATCTACATGTATAGTATATAACTCTTTTCTATGACTTAAAACACTAAACTTTGAAAATTTGTATCTTATATGTTCCACTGGGTATCTGAATTCGTAAGCGATAAGTGTTGATTCTTCCTAAATTTGTGTTCTTTGTCTATGCCATTTTTATAATGTAAAAATGCAGAGGAAGAAGGAGGAAGGTACAACTCCCTTAATATACTAAGTCCCATAAATTTTCTACCTCCTAGGGATCTGCATTTGATGTTTCTGATGAATCCTAATCCCTGACAGACTTTCAAGGATTTCTATGAAATTAGGTTCACCTTTAAAAATGGGAATAGACACCCTTGGGAGACTGGTCAAGGTAAGTCCATGATACACCCCATATATTATTTTTCTAAATTACATACCCCCTAAACACATATTATCCTTATCCATTATAACCAATGTTAACCTAAACCCTAACCAATATAACCCTCTTCCTTCATCATGATCCTTACTAGGTTCATCCTTGGCCTTTGTCAACTAATGAACTTATGGATCTATCCTTGTAACTATAGTATTTATTGGCCATACTTTCCATGGGATTTTATAAAGCAAGTTGCAAGTATATGGAAATTACCACATAATCATATAAATTCCCCCCTAGTTCACAATGAAAGGCACAACACATACCCAAGTGGTTGTTCTAGAAAACCCTTTAAAATTGCCATTGGTTACTAAAGTGACCACATTATACCCAAGAGAACAACCATGATGATGGGTATATTGTTGGGAGTTCCATGTGTTAATACTAAAAAGGGTTTTAGTTTGGCCAAGGCTATGAAAGACAAAGGTCCAGTTTGGGATGAAATTGTTGGAGAAAATAAGCTCCACCCAACAAAGATTGAAGAATATGGAAACTGGTGGTTTGAAAATTTAATTCTAACAGGCCCTCGACATATATTATTATCATGAATAAAATTAAAGAGTGTGATTTTATTGTGTTTTCAAAACACAAAATATTCTATGGGATAGAAGTGAACTGTTAAGACAATGAACTTGTGCCACCCAATTTGTGTACCTTGAAATAAAAATAGGGTTTATGGTTTACATGATGAATTCATGATGGAAACAAATGGGTGTGTGAGTCATTATTGAGTCTGGAAACCCTCCCATATCGTTAAGGCATGCAAATAGTCTATCCATGTCAAATTTCAGTACATACAAACACAGTTTGTGAAAATTTCAACTTTTTCAAGCATGCAGAAATTTCTTCACCATTTCTTCACCAATTTACTCTTTGTCACCTATTTTAATCCTTTTAGGGGATATGAACCAAGGCTAGGTTGTAAAGAAATTATAGTAGTGGGAGGTGAGATCCCACTTTTTGGTCATGGAAATTAATCTAGAAATTGAAATTCCTAGCTAGATAAATAAAATTGTGGCTTGTCTTAAATAATAAATCTCTAACTTGGCACATCCTACAGAAAACAATTTTTGAAGGCCTTAGTAGGTGTTGTCTCTATGAATCTAAAATTGAATCTAACTTCCACCTTCTCTTGTCTTTCCCCTAGTCTAATAAATTTTGGTGGAAGATACAGGGGATAGAAATTAAATCTCCATAATGCATGGAGAGGGGAATCCATCTAAAAATCTCTCACACGATGGTGTGAGAACAAGAAAAATAAAAGGTACAAATCCCTCCTACTCTCTATTTCTTGGGGAATATGGTTGTCTAAGAACATGCCTTGATGGTATGCGAGGGTTTCAAGACTCAAGGATGTATGATGTCCCCACATAATCTTTGAGATAATCCACATTTGCATCAACGTTCATCATTTTTCACCTCTCATTGTCATCATTCATCATTCCCTTCTATTGAATTGATGTCATAACTATCCTGAAATTTGACATGGAACTTCCAATACACCCATCACAAATTTATTCCACTGAACCCACATAATACTTAAGGATCTCACAACACCCATCACAATTCTTAAGGATGTTTGATGTCCCTGCATAATACTTAAGGAGGGTTTGATTATTGAATTACCAAGTCGAGTTGATGGCGCAATAGCTTCAATTCACCCACCACAAATATCATGTACCGACCCCGCATAGTGAACATTGAATTGGGCCAACGTTGATATTTCTTCAATATGTGCTTGTATGCATCGAAATTCGACATAGTTAGACTAGACGCATGCCTTGACGGTATGGAAGGGTTTCGAGAATCAAGGATGTATGATGTCCCCACATAATATTTGAGATCATCCACATTTGCATCAACGTTCATCATGTTTCACCTCTCATTGTCATCATTCGTCATTCCCTTCTATAGAATCGATGTCGAAACTTATATCTTGAAATTTGACATGGAACATCCAATACACCCATCACAAATTTCTTCCACCGAACCCGCATAATACTTAAGGATCTCATAACTACCATCACGATACTTAAGGATGTTTGATGTCCCCAAATTATACTTAAGGAGGGTTTGATTATTGAATTACCAAGTCGAGTTGATGTCACAGAAGCTTCAATTCACCCACCACAAATGTCATGCACCGACCCCGCATAGTGAGCAGTGAATGGGGCCAACGTTGATATTTCTTCAATATGTGCCTGTATGCATCGAAATTTGACATGGTTAGACTAGACACATGCATTGACGGTATGGGAGGGTTTCAAGACTCAAGGATGTATGACGTCCCCACATAATCTTTGAGATCATCCACATTTGCATCAATGTTCATCATGTTGCACCTCTCATTGTCATCATTCGTCATTCCCTTCTATAGAATCAATGTCGGAACTTATATCTTGAAATTTGGCATGGAACTTCCAATACACCCATCACAAATTTCTTCCACCAAATCCGCATAATATTTAAGGATTTCATAACACCCATCATGATACTTAAGGATGTTTGATGTCCCCACATTATACTTAAGGAGGGTTTGATTATTGAATTACCAAGTTGAGTTGATGTCACATAAGATTTAATTCACCCACCACAAATGTCATGCACCGACCCCGCATAGTGAGCAGTGAATGGGGCCAATGTTGAAATTTCTTCAATATGTGTTTGTATGCATCGAAATTCGACATGGTTAGACTAGTCACATGCCTTGATGGTATGGGAGGGTTTCAAGAATCAAGGATGTATGATGTCCCCACATAATATTTGAGATCGTCCACATTTGCATCAATTTTCATCATGTTGCACCTCTCATTGTCATCATTCGTCATTCCCTTCTATAGAATCGATGTCGGAACTATCTTGAAATTTTACATGGAACTTCCAATACACCCATCACATATTTATTCCACTGAACCTGCATATTACTTAAGGATATCATAACACCCATCACAATACTTAAGGATGTTTGATGTCCCTGCATAATACTTAAGGAGGGTTTGATTATTGAATTACCAAGTCGAGTTGTTGTCGCAGAAGCTTCAATTCACCCACCACAAATGTCATGCACCGACCCCGCATAATGATAATTGAATGGGGACAACGTTGAAATTTCTTCAATATGTTCCTGTATGCATCGAAATTCGACATGGTTAGACTAGACACATGCCTTGACGGAATGGGAGGGTTTCAAGACTCAAGGATGTATCAGGTCCCCACAAAATCTTTGAGATCGTCCATGAATTGATGATGGAAGAAAGTGGGTCTATGTTCCTTGTTCCTTGTTCCTTGTTCCTCGTTCCTTGACCATGGTGTAGTCCCCAAGATCCATTATTTTTTTGCAAAACATACTAATGGCATAAAATGTCCCACACAAAGACCAAATTAATATCCACTACATAAGTCTTTTGTCTTTTTTCAAGGACTATGTAACGAATCTCAATTCTAAGAAGATTCCAATAGGACCTAAGAACCTTAAGTTCTTTCCTTAACCATGGGTGACATAACACTATCATTCAATAGTCAAATTGTTACATTTCATTGTCAGGCATCATGTGTATTGAGGGCTTGAAACACCACAAAGGAAACATATAACAAAGAATATTTGTCTTATGAACAAGATATGGTACTATCCATTTTGAGGTTTGGCATAGAGATTATTCTTATATACTACACTACGTTGCACCATAATATAATCTCTACACTCCTTGCAAACCATGCAACACCATTCAAATTAGACACAATATTCTTGCGATGAATTAGCTATACTATCGACGAACTTTTTTTGTCGATAGTATAGTTAATTCGTCGAAAGATTATTTGCATTCATCTCTCTTGTGATGATATCAAATGATGCTTTTATTCATTTCATATTTGGTTTATCAACTTGAAACTAAAATTTGATACTTTGCAAGCTAGCTGGACCTTGGGTCAAATGCAAATATAAAATTTGGAATCATTAACATATCTACTAGAACATATGAAAAATAAGGTTTATGGTTTATGTAACATCCTGCTCTGGCACACTGAGAAAACTTATTATTGAGGACACTTGCTCGCAAGTGATCTGGACTTTTATGATGTTAGACCATTTATACTTGATTATGATGTGATTGACATTTGACATGATGTGTTACTATTTG
>JZKD02S1006277.1:31890-49514 GCA_000966675.3 Picea glauca
AAAAAACCTTTAATAGAGTGGAGGAGTTAATACAAAATTTTTCGTTTTCTCAAATGAGCCCCATGAGTCTAAATACTCAGAGGGGAATAATCCAAAGGGGAAAATGTCTTATGCTTATCACTGCAAAAAAATAAAACCTAACCCACAAAAATTTACATGGAATAATATGGAAGAAATTTACATGGAATAACTTCCTATCTATAATTAGGATGACTCTAGTCTTGTTTTCCACCTTAAGAGAAATCTCCTCAAGCTTGGTTTGATAAAAATGATAGATTTGTTTTTTACACCAACTTATCTATATGTCATTCTAACTTGAATTTATATACCAAAAAAATGGACAATCATCTCATAATACCTGCTCTTTATATTGGTCATCTTATACTCATTGGTAGTGATGCCAAAATTTTAACCTCTGTGAAATCCATACTTAAGAAGAAATTTGAAATGACAAACTTAGAACATTTGCATTACTTTCTTGTCGTCCAAGTCTTGCAAACCAAGGAAGACATTTTCCTTTCTCTATGTAAGTATTCATGTGACCTTCTTCATTACTTTCAAATCAGAATATTGTAAACTAGCCCCATCTCCCTTCTAGTTTGGATTCAAACTTGCTACCACTTATACTACACCCAAAGTAAATGCCACTTTGTACCATTAGTTAGTTGGTATCCTTCTGTATTCTCATACTCATCTTAATATTTCCTTTTCTATTGGTTTTGTTTCCCAGTATATGAAAACAACCCCTGAGAGCCTTTGGAAAGTAGGAAAGAGCATACTTTGGTATTTCTAGGGTACAATTTAGTTTGGAATACATTATAATTCAAGGGGGGATCCTTTGTTGGTTGGTTTCACAAATTCTGATTGGGATGATGACTTTAGTGATAGGAAGTCTAATTCATGTTATATTTTCATACTCGATTTTGGACATGTCACTTGGGCTTGCAAGAAGCAGTGTTCCCTTTCTCTTTATTTAGCAAAAGCAAAGTATCAAGCCATAATTAATGCAATTCAAGAATTTATTTGGCTTCGATATATCCTTTCAGAGTTTGGATTCTAGTAGCAACATATGACCACACTCTATTGTGATAATCATAGTGCTATTGATTTTGCCAAATATCTAGTTCTACATCAACATAGAAAACACATTTAGCTACATATGTAGTTCATCATAAAGCTTCTCCAATATCACATTTGTAGATTTTAACCTTGTACAATATTTACTACAAACAGATTTTCAGTAAAAGAACAAAAAAAATACAATGGAAAATACAAACATTACATGGAGATTTTTCCCCTGCAAACCCAAACCAGGAAAACGATCATATTCTATATTCATTCATAGTAATACATTGTTTACAATACAATATACATATAGGAGCCAGCGACATCCAAAACCCTAACCCAATGACCTGGATTAGTCAACAACCCTAATTCCTTAACCGGAAATAGAAAACCATTGGAAAAAAACCCATGTGTCGAAAAACCTCCCAACAATTGACATGAAAATTGAGGCAACATGAAAAACGAGGAAAAAATACGACATGTTTCCTGAAGCAAAAAACAATTCTTGGGGGCACTACCCTGCACCCACCTCAAACCCCCTATGCGCCCGACGCAACGAAGACACTACTACTCATCCAAAGAGTATAACACATACCCAACATTCTCCCACTTGTTGTTTTCTTTCCATACAGGGGATTACAAGGTTACATAGTCAACAATCTAGGGCAACAATGCCCATGGATCGTCTACACCAAGAGAACTTCTCAATGCTCACAAATTTTGTTAATGAATCTGAAACATTCTACAAAGTGTCCACCTTCATCAGCAATACTTTCTTTTCTTCAACCTTGTCTCTCACAAAGTGATATTGAATATCAATATGCTTTTTCTTTGAATGATAAGCTAGGTTCTTCGCCAGAAACATTGCACTATGATTATCACAGTCTATCCTTACATCTTGTTTTACCAACCCAATACCTAAACACAATCTTTGTAACAATATTGCTTCCTTACTTGCATGAGTGTCTTCCATGTATTAAGCTTCTGTAGTTGAAAGTGCCACTACAACCTGTCTTTTTCTCATCCAACTTATTGCTCCTCCAAACAGGTTAAACACATACCCACTTGTAGATATCCTACGATCTAGATCTCCAGCCTAGTCTGCATCCACAAATCCATGTATATCCACCAATATTTCCAATCTTGGTCTTCCTTGGTAACACAATCCATAGCTAGCAATGCCATGCAAATACCTGAAAACCCTTTTTACTGTTGTCCAATGCTCCTTCCTTGGTTTTGACATATACCTTCTCAAAACTCCCACTGCATGTGCAATGTCCAGTCTAGTACAGACCATTGCATACATCAAACTACCAATTTCACTCGCATATGGAACACGAGACATGCCCTCCTCCTCTTAATGTGTCTTGGGACACTGATCCACATATAACTTTACATGAACAGGAATATGAACCTTGACTGGTTTACATTCCTGCATATTAAACCTCTGCAATATTGTCTCGATATATTTTCTCTGATTTAACCATATTTTCCTCTTTTTCTGATCTCTTTTAATTTCCATGCCCAAAATGAAATTTGAAGCACTGAGATCCTTCATGTCAAATTTAGAGGACAACTGAGTTTTCACATCCTGGATAATCTCCATGTTGTTTCCTATCAGCAACATGTCATCCACATACAAGACCAAATAAATCAAATTATCACCAATTAATTTAAAATATACAAAATGATCATCTTTGCTTCTTGTGAAACCAAGTCCCAACATATAAGTATCAAATTTTTGATACCACATCCTTGGTGATTGTTTTAAACCATACGGGGACTTTTTCAGCTTGCATACTAGCTCCTTCTTTCCCTTCACATCATAACCTTCTGGTTGCTTCATATATATTTCTTCTTCCAGATCCCCATGTAGGAATGTTGTCTTCACATCCATCTGTTCTACTTCAAACTAAAATGCAACGACAACAAATAACATAAATATTATAGAGGTTAACTTGGCAATAGGAGAAAAAATGTCACCAAGATCAATTCCCTCAACCTGGGAATAACCCTTTGCTACTAACCGAACTTTGTATTTCTCCACTTTTCCTTTTGCATTCAACTTCTTTTTAAATACCCATTTGTTGCCAATGGGATTTCTTCCAGTTGGAAACTCCACTAGATCCAAAGCCTCATCCTTATCCAAGGTTGCCATTTCTTTGTCCATGGTCTTTTTCTAGAGATTTTCGTCCTCTGAATCCATTGCCTCCCTGATAGTTCTAGGATCATCATCAGTAATAGACAAAGCAGAAATTGAACGGAAATCAGATGGAGTATACATTTCCGGTAGACTTCTTTCTCGAACCGATCTCCTCAATAATGTATTATGAGAATCTTCTTCTTCTGATTCATGTTCTTCTGTAGATTCTGATTCATCATCCTTTAAATCAAACTCTATTTTCTTTGGTTCTTCCTTACTTGGTAGGACTTCCTGTTTAACAACATCCTTCATTTCTCTAAATACCACATCTTGGCTATACACTACCTTCTTAGTTTCTGGGTTCCAAATATTATAAGCTTTGAGACCATATTTATATCCAATAAACATACACTTTTTAGCCTTCATATCTAGCTTACTCATGTTTTCCTTTGGAACATGAACATATGCATCAAAGACAAATACCTTGAGATGTGTGAGAGAATGTTTCTTACCATTCCATACCTCTTTTAGAGTCTTGTCATCCAATGTTGATGAGGGTGATCTGTTGACCAGGTAACATGCAGTACCCACTGCCTCTACCCAAAATTATTTCCCTAACTCGACACCATTGAGGATGCACCTTTCTTTTTCCATCAGCGTCATGTTCATCCTTTCTACAACTCCATTATGTTGAGGTGTATATGGGGTAGTATTTTTCCTTTCTATACCACACTTCTTACATAATTCTTCAAATTCTTTCCCGCGGAACTCTCTGCCATTATCTATCCTCAACACCTTAATTATTTTCTCTATTTGATTCTCAACAAGAGCCTTAAACTCTTTAAACTTGCCAAAGACTTCTGATTTCTTCCCGAGGAAATATATCCGAGTATTCCTCGAGAAGTCATCTATAAATGAGACATAGTACACAAATTTTCCCAATGATGGGACCGATACAGGTCCAAAAACATCACTATGAACTAGCTGTAAAATTCCTTATGCCCTCAATGCACTAGAGGGGAATATTAACCGATTCTACTTCCCGTATACACAATGTTCATAGAAATCAAAATCCAAAGAGAATTTAGACATACCTTCAACCATACCTTTACCATGTAGTAGTCGAAGACCCTTCTCTCCGATATGCCCTAGTCTTTGATGTCACAACATAACCTTTTCTCCAGAGACTGTAGGATTTATTTCTTATTCAACTCCAATATCAGGAATAATGGAACTATTACATCCATCACTAATAGTGTTTCCTTTCATCTTATATAGATTTCCAAATCGAACTCCCTTTAACAACACCATTGCTCCTCGAACCATCCTACGGGTTTCCTTTTCAAATATTGCTTTTACCCCTGCATCGTCCATTTTGCTTACAAAAATCAAATTTATGGCCAAACCTGGGATGCACAGAACACTAGGAAGTGTTCTAATCCTTCCATCTATGAGCCTCAACTTGACTTTTTCTCATCCTATGATTCTAGTTGTTGACTCATCACCTAGGAAAACATTACCTCCATCATATTTTTCATATTCACAGAACCACTCCCTGTGGGGAGTCATATGAAAAGATGCACATGAGTCAACCAACCATGCCTCATGATCTGCATGTGTGCTTGAATAAGCCAAGTACACATCCCCTCCTTCTCCATTTGGAGGTATTTTCTTCTGTAGAAGGAGATTCTTCAGATCCCTTCTTTTTCTCAACTTTAGATCTACACTGCTTCTTGTAGTGCCCTTCTTTTCCACATCTCCAACATACCTTTACAAAATTTTTGGGAGATTTAGATCTACCCTTAGAGTTAGATCTCCCACTTAAGAACTTAGATCTATTTCTTTCCTGGGAGTGTCCTCTTGCAAATAATGCATCTGTGCTCTGTTCTTCCATATTCTTCCATCTCATCTCCTCTGACAACAAGGATGATACAACTTCATCAAAATTCAAGACAATTGTATTAATACCTATGGACACAATCAGACTATCCCATGAGTCTGGTAAAGAACACAGTAAACTGATACACTTATCTTCATCTGAAATTTTAATCTCAACAGATACTAATTGACTTACCACAGTATTGAAGATGTTCAAATTCTCTGCCACCGAGTCTCCATCTCTCATCCTCATGTTATACAACTTATTTCTCAGGAATAGTTTATTTACTAGGGAATTAGGATGATACAACTTACCCAACTTATCCCATAAATCCTTGGCTATAGCTTCCTCTGACACATTGAGTAGTACCGAATCTGAGAGACATAGTCGGATTGTGCTCTTCTCCTTCCGATCCAAATTTTTCCAGTCATCTGCTGAAGTTCCTATAGGTGCATTACTTGGATCTACCGGGATGCATTGATCTTTTTCCACCAACAAATCTTCCATCTTGAGCTTCCACAACTCAAAACTTTTCCCATTAAACTTCTCGATCTCCATTTTCGAATTGCTCGCCATATATTTTCAACTGAAAAATCAATACCAAATATCTCCCACTGTAACAAGGATTATCATAGTCCCAAGCCAAACCCTTGACCACAAAGGTGTCCCCCTTAAGCCAACAAATCTATGATACCAACTGTACATTTTAACCTTGTACAATATTTACTGCAAACATATTTTCTGTAAAAGAACATAAAAATTACAATGGAAAATACAAACATTACACAAAGATTTTTCCCCTGGAAATCCAAACCGGGAAAACCAACATATTCTATATTCATTCATAATGATACATTATGTACAATACAATATACATATAGGATCCAACGACATCCAAAACCCTAACCCAATGACTTGTATTAGTCAACAACCCTAATTCTTTAACCGGAAATAGAAAACCATCGGAAAAAAACCATGTGCTGAAAAATCTCTGAACATTTGACATGAAAATCGAGGCAACATGAAAATCGAGGAAAAATGAGACATGTTTCCCGAGGCAAAATAAAATTCTTGGGGGCATTGCCCCCTACACCCCCCCTCAAACCCCCTTGTGCACCCGGCGCATCGCAAACACTCCTACTCGTCCAAATAATATAACACATACCCAACAACATTATTGAAGTGCTCTATTGTCATACATATGATCAAGTTGCAAACATTTTCACAAATACTCTTACACAAGTGAAATTTTCCATTCTTCAATCTATGTTAGGATTTTAGACAGTTATCATTAAGGAGGGATATGATATAATTCACCGTCCCTTCTCCTATTGTTTCAAATTTGTAAATCCTTCAATATTATCCCAAATTTTTCTTAAGGAGGGAGGTTAGGATATTTAGACACTAAGGAGTTTGTTAAGATCAACTTGGTCTATTGTGTCTTTAGGTTAAGTGTGTTTCTTTAGTGTAATTTTGTAATTAGCTAATCCAACATTCATGATTATGTTCTAGATATAAAGTGATATGACAGTTCATCTTCTCTTTAATACTAATGGCACTTGATATGTGGCTTAAAATTCAATTGGTCCATGATCTATATTTAAAGAGCATGGAGGGTCATTTTTTTACTATCAATTGTGATAGGTTCTTATTTAAACTATTGTCTTTTTCATTAATATAGTTCCTCAAGTAGTTGTGTTGTCTAGGACTATTGATTTTTCCCTCTTTGAGGTTTTTAACCACATAATATACTAGTACACTAATTGTTTATATATTTGTGTTTGTGGTTTCCCTTAAGGTGTTCAACTTGTGTGGATATACCCTATTTATAGAAAACATATTTCTAAGGGAGAGTATTGTACTATTCAACACCACAACCTTCACTAAAAGAGGAACCGTCAAACTACATGTGCCATATTTGATCATCTTCATCATCACTAGGTTGGATAACTAATACATCCTCCTCTTCCTTGAAAATGGAAGAGGTATCAAGGCTAGTTTCTACAAAATTGACATTAGATTATGGTAAAATTTCAACATAAGGTGTGAATCTACATTCTCTAAGAATGATAATTTTCTTTAGGTATCAATGCACTATGATGTGGGAACCATCTAGATTGAGGTAACCTCCTATCAATTGCTACCATTCTTTTCCTAAAATGATGGATTATTTTCCTACATCCATGTTAACTACTTGAAACTAACAGGTGGTGTGGATATTAGGGTGAAAATTCATTACTATAGTTAAATCTTTGAATTGACTAAAACTTGGTTGCAATATTTTTTAAAATTCATCATATTCTTTGTTTTGTTCATACAAGATAGACCTGACTATTCCATGGTAACCTTTGACATGATATTTGGTTGGGAACCACCTTCAACTAGGCATGAATGGGTTGTTTTTCCTATTGTTTTCATAGACACATAAAAGAGTGGGTGTTTAGCTTGAATTTTATATGAAATNTTTTACTGTTGTCCAATGCTCCTTCCTTGGTTTTGACATATACCTTCTCAAAACTCCCACTGCATGTGCAATGTCCAGTCTAGTACAGACCATTGCATACATCAAACTACCAATTGCACTCGCATATGGAACATGAGACATGTCCTCCTCCTCTTAATGTGTCTTGGGACATTGATCCGCAGATAACTTTACATGAACAAGAATATGAACCTTGACTGGTTTACATTCCTGCATATTAAACCTCTGCAATATTGTCTCGACATATTTTCTCTAATTTAACCATATTTTCCTCTTTTTCTGATCTCTTTTAATTTCCATGCCCAAAATGAAATTTGAAGCACCGAGATCCTTCATGTAAAATTTAGAGGATAACTGAGTTTTCACATCCTGGATAATCTCCATGTTGTTTCCTATCAGCAACATGTCATCCACATACAAGACCAAATAAATCAAATTATCACCAATTAATTTAAAATATACAAAATGATAATCTTTGCTTCTTGTGAAACCAAGTACCAACATATAAGTATCAATTTTTTGATACCACATCCTTGGTGATTGTTTTAAATTGTACAGGGACTTTTTTATCTTGCATACCAGCTCCTTCTTTCCCTTCACATCATAACCTTCTGGTTGCTTCATATATATTTCTTCTTCCAGATCCCCATGTAGGAATGTTGTCTTCACATCCATCTGTTCTACTTCAAAATCAAATGCAACGACAACAGATAACATAAATATTATAGAGGTTAACTTGGCAATAGGAGAAAAAATCTCACCAAAATCAATTCCCTCAACCTGGGAACAACCCTTTGCTACTAACCGAACTTTGTATTTCTCCACTTTTCCTTCTGCATTCAGCTTCTTTTTAAATACCCATTTGTTGCCAATGGGATTTCTTCCAGTTGGCAAATCCACTAGATCCCAAGCCTCATTCTTATCCAAGGTTGCCATTTCTTCATCCATGGTCTTTTGCCAGAGATTTTTGTCCTCTGAATCCACTGCCTCCATGACAGTTCTAGGATCATCATCAATAATAGACAAAGCAAAATTTGAACGAAAATCGGATGGAGTATACATTTCTGGTAGACTTCTTTCTCAAACCGATCTCCTCAATAATGTATTATGAGGATCTTCTTCTTCTGATTCATGTTCTTTTGTAGATTCTGATTCATCATCCTTTAAATCAAAATCTATTTTCTTTGGTTCTTCCTTACTTGGTAGGACTTCCTGTTTAACAACATCCTTCATTTCTCTAAATACCACATCTCGGCTATACACTACCTTCTTAGTTTCTGGGTTCCAAAGATTATAACCTTTGAGGCCATATTTATATCCAATAAACATACACTTTTCAACCTTCTTATCTAGCTTACTCATGTTTTCCTTTGGAACATGAACATATGCATCACAGCCAAATACCTTGAGATGTGTGAGAGAAGGTTTCTTACCAGTCCATACCTCTTGTGGAGTCTTGTAATCCAATGTTGATGAGGGTGATCTGTTGACCAGGTAACATGCAGTATCCACTGCCTTTGCCCATAATTCTTTCCCTAACCTGACACCACTGAGGATGCACCTTGCTTTTTCCATCAACGTCATGTTCATCCTTTCTAAAACTCCATTATGTTGAGATGTATATGGGGTAGTATTTTTCCTTTCTATACCACACTTCTTACAAAATTCTTCTAATTCTTTCTCGTAGAACTCTCTGTCGTTATCTATCCTCAACACCTTAATTATTTTCTCTATTTGATTCTCAACAAGAGCCTTAAACTCTTTAAACTTGACAAAGACTTCAGATTTCTTCCTGAGGAAATATATCCAAGTATTCCTCGAGAAGTCATCTATAAATGAGACATAGTACACAGATTTTCCCAATGATGGGACCGATACAGGTCCAAAAACATCACTATGAACTGGCTGTAAAATTCCTTATGCCCTCAATGCACTAGAGAGGAATATTAACCGATTCTACTTCCTGTATACACAATGTTCACAGAAATCAAGATCTAGAGAGAAGTTAGGCATACCTTCAACCATAGCTTTATTTTGTAGTAGTCGAAGACCCTTCTCTCCGATATGCCCTAGTCTTTGATGTCACAACATAACCTTTTCTTCAGAGACTGTAGGATTTATTTCTTCTTCAACTCCAATATCAGGAATAATGGAACTATTACAACCATCACTAATAGTGTTTCCTTGCATCTTATATAGATTTCCAAACCGAACTCCCTTAAATAACACCATTGCTCCTTGAACCATCCTGTAGGTTTCCTTTTCAAATATTGTTTTTACCCCTGCATCGTCCATTTTGCTTACAAAAATCAAATTTATGGTCAAACCTGGGATGTGTAGAACACCAGGAAGTGTTCTAATCCTTCCATCTATGAGCCTCAACTTGATTTTTTCTCATCCTATGATTCTAGTTGTCGAATCATCACCTAGGAAAACATTACCTCCATCATACTTTTCATATTCACAGAACCACTCCTTGTGGGGAGTCATATGAAAAGATGCACATGATTCAACCAACCATGCCTCATGATCTACATGTGTGCTTGAATAATCCAAGTACACATCCCCTCCTTCTTCCTTGGAGGTATTTTCTTCTGTAGAAGGAGATTCTTCAAATCCGTTCTTTTTCTCAACTTTGGATCTACACTGCTTCTTGTAGTGCCCTTCTTTTCCACATCTCCAACATACCTTTACAAAATTTCTGGGAAATTTAGATCTACCCTTAGAGTTAGATCTCCCACTTAAGAACTTAGATCTATTTATTTCTTGGGAGTGTCCTCTTGCAAATAATGCATCTGTGCTATGTCCTTCCATATTCTTTCGTCTCATCTCCTCTGACAACAAGGATGATACAGCTTCATCAAAATTCAAGATAATTGTATTACTACCTATGGCCACAACCAGACTATCCCACGAGTTTGGTAAAGAAAATAGTAAACTAATACACTTATCTTCATCTGAAATTTTAATCTCAACAGATACTAATTGACTTACCACAGTATTGAAGATGTTCAAATTCTCTGCCACCGAGTCTCCATCTCTCATCCTCATGTTATACAACTTATTTCTCAGGAATAGTTTATTTACTAGGGAATTAGGATGATACAACTTACCCAACTTATCCCATAAATCCTTGGCTATAGCTTCCTCTGACACATTGAGTAGTACCGAATCTGAGAGACATAGTCGGATTGTGCTCTTCTCCTTCCGATCCAAATTTTTCCAGTCATCTGCTGAAGTTCCTATAGGTGCATTACTTGGATCTACCGGGATGCATTGATCTTTTTCCACCAACAAATCTTCCATCTTGAGCTTCCACAACTCAAAACTTTTCCCATTAAACTTCTCGATCTCCATTTTCGAATTGCTCGCCATATATTTTCAACTGAAAAATCAATACCAAATATCTCCCACTGTAACAAGGATTATCATAGTCCCAAGCCAAACCCTTGACCACAAAGGTGTCCCCCTTAAGCCAACAAATCTATGATACCAACTGTACATTTTAACCTTGTACAATATTTACTGCAAACATATTTTCTGTAAAAGAACATAAAAATTACAATGGAAAATACAAACATTACACAAAGATTTTTCCCCTGGAAATCCAAACCGGGAAAACCAACATATTCTATATTCATTCATAATGATACATTATGTACAATACAATATACATATAGGATCCAACGACATCCAAAACCCTAACCCAATGACTTGTATTAGTCAACAACCCTAATTCTTTAACCGGAAATAGAAAACCATCGGAAAAAAACCATGTGCTGAAAAATCTCTGAACATTTGACATGAAAATCGAGGCAACATGAAAATCGAGGAAAAATGAGACATGTTTCCCGAGGCAAAATAAAATTCTTGGGGGCATTGCCCCCTACACCCCCCCTCAAACCCCCTTGTGCACCCGGCGCATCGCAAACACTCCTACTCGTCCAAATAATATAACACATACCCAACAACATTATTGAAGTGCTCTATTGTCATACATATGATCAAGTTGCAAACATTTTCACAAATACTCTTACACAAGTGAAATTTTCCATTCTTCAATCTATGTTAGGATTTTAGACAGTTATCATTAAGGAGGGATATGATATAATTCACCGTCCCTTCTCCTATTGTTTCAAATTTGTAAATCCTTCAATATTATCCCAAATTTTTCTTAAGGAGGGAGGTTAGGATATTTAGACACTAAGGAGTTTGTTAAGATCAACTTGGTCTATTGTGTCTTTAGGTTAAGTGTGTTTCTTTAGTGTAATTTTGTAATTAGCTAATCCAACATTCATGATTATGTTCTAGATATAAAGTGATATGACAGTTCATCTTCTCTTTAATACTAATGGCACTTGATATGTGGCTTAAAATTCAATTGGTCCATGATCTATATTTAAAGAGCATGGAGGGTCATTTTTTTACTATCAATTGTGATAGGTTCTTATTTAAACTATTGTCTTTTTCATTAATATAGTTCCTCAAGTAGTTGTGTTGTCTAGGACTATTGATTTTTCCCTCTTTGAGGTTTTTAACCACATAATATACTAGTACACTAATTGTTTATATATTTGTGTTTGTGGTTTCCCTTAAGGTGTTCAACTTGTGTGGATATACCCTATTTATAGAAAACATATTTCTAAGGGAGAGTATTGTACTATTCAACACCACAACCTTCACTAAAAGAGGAACCGTCAAACTACATGTGCCATATTTGATCATCTTCATCATCACTAGGTTGGATAACTAATACATCCTCCTCTTCCTTGAAAATGGAAGAGGTATCAAGGCTAGTTTCTACAAAATTGACATTAGATTATGGTAAAATTTCAACATAAGGTGTGAATCTACATTCTCTAAGAATGATAATTTTCTTTAGGTATCAATGCACTATGATGTGGGAACCATCTAGATTGAGGTAACCTCCTATCAATTGCTACCATTCTTTTCCTAAAATGATGGATTATTTTCCTACATCCATGTTAACTACTTGAAACTAACAGGTGGTGTGGATATTAGGGTGAAAATTCATTACTATAGTTAAATCTTTGAATTGACTAAAACTTGGTTGCAATATTTTTTAAAATTCATCATATTCTTTGTTTTGTTCATACAAGATAGACCTGACTATTCCATGGTAACCTTTGACATGATATTTGGTTGGGAACCACCTTCAACTAGGCATGAATGGGTTGTTTTTCCTATTGTTTTCATAGACACATAAAAGAGTGGGTGTTTAGCTTGAATTTTATATGAAATATCCACATCTACACCATTTTATTCTTCCAAAGTAGTTATATTAGTGACCAAAAGGTTGTGTTGTTTTCCTATTTGTTGTTTGGAAAGCATCAATCTTGAGGTGTTTGTTTATATTATCTTGTTGTTTGTGATAACACAACACATCCAATAGGCTTATATTTTTCTTAATCCTAGCCAAGTAATTTGCTATGTTATATACCACATAATTATACCTTATAATAATAGGACTCTAAGGTTGAGAAGACAACTATGATTGTTGTTATGTGTCTAAAATGAGTTGTTTTTCAATAATTATTAGTCCCTGCCTCCGACCAAGGGGGGCACTATATATTTCTCTTGGCAGTAAACCATGGTTGACTACCTATTAACCCATTCATTTTGATTTATTAGTTGGTGTATTTTGGAGTTCCCTAAAATATTTCGCAACCAATTACTTAACTTATTTTCAAAATATTTCTAATTTTTTTTTTAAATAAAATATATTTTTGGAATTTTTGAATTTCTAAGTTTTAACTTTTGATTGGCCAATGAATTGTGATCAGACATAATTTCTTATGGTATGTTTAATATATTTTTAGTATTTGTCATATTTATAAAATAAATTGAAAATAAATAAATAGAAAAATTGACACGCACTGACATGCAAGCATGCAGGTTCTTGGTAGCACAAGAATCCAACAGCCCCTAAACTAATCAATGTCGATGCATGTCCTCACTGCCCCACCTTGAAATCCAAAGAGTTTTCCCTTTCTCTTCATCTCTTTCCTACTGCTATGACCATCAAAGATGCCAAAGAAGGCATGTTTGGAATGACCAATAACATTGGCAATGGCCTTTTGGGTATCCTCCATGAATTCTTGCCTACCCTTTTTGCATGAAGTTTCATAATGAAAACCCTCCACATTGAACTCCATCATCTTCTCCACGACCACGCACGGTGCATTCATGCCCGACGATTGGAGGGGAATATCCAACCTCTGCGGGCGTTTCCTCTTGAACAAAGATGAAGGGCCCTTGTCGGTAATAAAGGGGACCTGTAGGAGTTGAAGATCGAGGGAGAATTCCATCCTACAATGCAAGCCATGTTCACAATCTATAGAGTTTTTTGCCGCTATTTCAATTCAATAGTGTGTCTCGCTCAGAGCCTGTTCAGATGTTGTGGATTTCTATGTGGTATCCCCTAAGCATTTATATAGCCTTCATTACTTCAACTCAAGTAATATTTAGGAAAATTGTACTATCAAAATCATTGTACACTGATACATACCTGCATTAATGTACTGGTCAAGATTTAACATGATGCAGATACAATCCCTTGACGATTTCCACGAGTTATTGCAGTGAACTTCGACCCTTGTTACAAAATTCATGTCGAAGATGAAAGGATATAAGGAAAAGTATTTGAAACGGAACCAGACAGTCCATTTGTAGACTTGGGTTAGCGTATCCCTCTAGTAAGTAAGTCGCTAAAATATCTTTGTCCATTTCATTGGAAATTTATTTTATTGCTTCATTATTTTCCTACCAAGAACAATGATCCGGATTATTTTCGGCACGAAATGAGAGAGGAGATATAATAAAGAAATGCACAGAGATATCATAGATATTCAATAATATAAGAGAAATGTATCAAATATGCAACCATAAACACATATATACAGTAATACACGATTATTAATGAAAGAAATGTACAGAGACTGCAAAAATACAGAGTAAAAGACTCGCTAGAATGGTGGCAGCTTATCTCTAAAAAGAGATGTGAAGGCTACTCACATTCAAAAGAAGATGATTACAATGAGGCTTTGAAGGCCTTTTTACAATAAACAGGAATACCAAAAACCCTAGAAATCCAAAAACCTAACCCTAGGAGATGAAGCACCAAAACTCATGTGGGGCCCGTTTGGGTAAGTTAGTACATCAACTTCCCAGGGTCATAACTTTTGCATACGATCTTCGTTTTAGGTGTATGATAGCCCGTTGGAAAGGTACCATAGATGAGATTAATTTTGAGGGCTCAATCATGCATTTGGGTATTATTTATAAGCTTGATCCCGAAAAACCTTCATTTAGGCTCTCAAAATGGCCCCGAAAGTTAAAAACTGCTAAAAATAGTAAATTGCCAAAATTTCCAGAAAACTGTTTTGAGCCAGTCGAAAAAGGTGGGTGGCCACCGATATCCACCTAGATCAAACAATAATAAAAACAAAGGTAATACGTACCAGGCTTCAAATCCTATTTTATTGTTGCAGTGACGTTTTGGAATAGCCCACGAAACCATTTACTATTGAAGTAGTTGAATATGTAGTTGCAATGGCATTGTCTCTTGAAGAACTTCACTTATTGGCTAACATTGTATGCATCTTCATCAAGAAGACCACATAACCAATTGTTTTTTCTGACATCGCAAGTTTATAAAGATCTGGAGAGAATTTGTGTTATGCAAGGGCTCGAGATCACATTATACACCAAATAATCAAATTCATGGGAGCAATTCTTCTCACAGCCATTCACTTAGCCAGGAGACTCCTCTTCATGCAAACACGCCGACAGTGCATCCAGATTTGAGTGGGTAGGATCAGGATCAGTGTCTGCGTACATGCCACATTAATATCTATGGCATTTTCTCTAATATTCTTTCTCGTACAAAAAGGCATATTGACTGCCACTTATCATGTCGTTGTGTAAGTTTTATGGAGGAAAATGTCAAGAAAAGTGGGTATCCTCCCAAAGATGTTCTAAAGGGATTATTGGTGGTGTACGTCAAGGAAGCTCAAGAGGAACATACATGGTTTTTTATCCCTGTCTGTTATTTCAACCACCCACTCTTCATGACCATGGTGGATTTTATTGATTAGTTTTTCATTTTTCAGGACATTGTGTTTGATAACAACAATGGAATTATGGAGTACGTGGGGAATAAATGGACTCCTCTATATCATGGCGATGGAAATACTGGGATTTGGATGAATTTCATTTCTCGAATGGGGGATCTCTATATTGTAATTGTAAGGGAGGATAAATTTTTCTAGAGGGAAGAAAGGAGAAAAACACTACCTAGGAATTGAACTTGGCTCTCTTCTGAGCTTCGAGGTTTAGTGGTAGGAATTGAAATTGGCTCTCTTCTGAGCTTCAGGGTTTAGTGGAAGTTCTTCCATGGTCTAGTCCTTGAGAAGAGAGGTTGTGTATGCCTCCACATGCTATCCATTCAGGAACAAATATGACAAGTGGCGAACTAAATTGGTTTTGAATGCCAAGTACGATGGATAGTTTCGATGTACATATTAAATAAATTTACCTTAAATAATGATCTTTAATCACTTCAAAACACCTTTCATTAATTTTAGAATGATTGAAGATGAAAACCGTTGTTGTATTATTCCTGTTGACATCTTAGTCTTCTTTTGACTAGGTTTAACATCATGAAGTACAAATTCTTGATATTTATTGTGTTCTTGGAATGTTTGAAATGAAAAAATCTATACACTGAGATAGAAAAATCAATCTATTATATGGATGACATTGGGAGCATGTGTTTGTAGTGATGTGGTAATGGTGAGTTTAAAGAAATATAAAAACTCTTTTTTAATCAAAGTAAAATATGGTATTAGAGTAGTTGTGGAGGAACTGGTTATTTTTATTTCCATACTTGCCCCATGCGATTGATCAAAAATAAGGTATGAATAAGCACATCACAAAATGGAGACAACAAATGAGATGAACATGGATTTCGTATTTCTAATTTCATTAAATCTTTCAGTCTTTTTCAATACCTTTCGATTCAAGTACTCATCAAGAATCTTCCTGCAACAACATGCACAATAGTTACATTACAAGTAGAATTATATTTACAATGTATAACCCTCGATTTCTAAGATCCTTAGCCTTAGCTGTCAAGATCCAAATTTTCCCACAATATATATTTCATAAAATTTGATATGTTACTTAACAAAGACCTCGCATCAATGGAATTCACATTAATGATATGCAAATGGTAATGTTAGTTAATATGTTAAGAATATACATATATATGATTGAATATAGTTTTTTTTAATATAAATTATTGGATCTCTTCTACAACTAATCACTACAGACCCACATTGCAAATTACATCTTTCTACTAAAAAGAGAGAACATCCAAATTCATTAGCATAACACATGATCGATACTTTACAGTGACGTTAGTGGAAGCTATGATAAACTTTGAAATGCATAAATAAATCAAGAATAATCATCCCATGGTCAACATAAGATATACCATAACATGAGTCAAAGTTTCTGGGTGAATAGAGAATAAATTTCTACTAAAAAAAGAGCACTAAGCATTAAGCTTGACTATTTTGAACTAGATCATGAACCTTGCACCCAATCTGCTTGTCTGCAATACTTACTAAAGCACAACAAAATTATTTGATAGTTCTATCTTTGAACCTGACTACCATAAGGATCATACCCAAATGAAAATAAAATGATGTGAGTATCCCAACTTCCATCAGTTGGAGCATCCTATCGAAGAAAAATTTGAAACAATATCACCCTTAGCTACATTATATGCAGTGAGGCCAGAGAATGTTGATACCGAGAGGGGGTGAATCAGTATAAAGTACAATTTAAAACCTTTTTCAACTTATACTTAAACCGTTCAACTATATCCAATGAGCAATGAACAATAGTATAATATTTACACCAATACACCATAATACACCATGCACAATATATGAGAAATAATCAATAGTTATTGTTCAAGGGAAGTAATAACTTCCAAAGGTAGCTACAACTTCCAAATGTAAAGGGAG
>JZKD02S1006277.1:62011-84822 GCA_000966675.3 Picea glauca
CATAGACATCTATCCCTCCCCTAGAGTGATGAAAATTTGGTTGCAGAAAAATTGTAAGGCCTTAATCAAAAGGCAACTTTGTCATTATTTTTGTGGTTAACACTCTATGCCTTCCGTTTGATTCTAAGTAGGACATAAATCTAATATTATATAATGGTCCTTACTTATTTTCCTCTATAGGAATGTATGTAAATCATTGGACTTCGAATTTTAGGCTTGAGCATTATAGTCCTTCTACAGTTCCAGTATAGGTGTGTCTTCCCCATCTTCCCCTTCATTGTTGGACTGATGATACTTTTCATTCCATTGGGAATTCTTTGGGGAATTACATAAATATATCTAAGCCAAATGATAATATGTTTTATTGTTCCTAAATCTATGTGGAGGTGGACATATAAAAAGGGTTACCATAGTCCATTCTCTTGTCTTTGGAAAACTAGAAGCATCAACAACCTTTAGACTATGAACAACAAGTGTAAGAATTGTCATGGATATGGGAATTTCACTAAACATTATAATAAATAAGTTCAAAACACTCAATATATCCTATAGAAAGAGGAAAAACAACATAAAGTGAAGGTGAAGTTAGGTACAAATGAAAATTTCAAGGTAAAATTTCAAGCCTCGACAACTTAGGGTTTCTACTTCAACTGGGTCAAAATTTTCTTGGGTTAAATATCCTTCAAAGGAAATCCTTTAAAACCTAGAGCATATTTCTGTAGGAAACAAAATCTAAGTAAATATAGTAGCAATCAGTCTTTGTCTAATCATTTTTAAGTTTTGAGCAAGGATGAGTGAATTCCCTCCAAAGAGCCCTTGGTAAATCAACCCACTATTCTAGTGGAAATAACCACACCATTAGAGGATCCACCTTTAGTCCAAAAATAAGAATTTCAACCCCTTGAAGAAGAGGATATTACATTGGATAAATGTGAAGAGATGGAAAATTTAGTACATTTAGAAACAACATCCCCAGACACCAAGCTCAAAGGAAAACATAGTATAGAGACAAAAGAGGATGAAAAAGAGGTTGGGAATTTGAAAGAAAAATGTTCTGAAAAAAGTCAAGTACAAATCCAACAAAGGTCAAAAGGGAGGAGGCAACCAATAGAGATGAGTATTTGGGAACTAAGAAAACAATATACAAATCTCTTGTTCTAGTAATGAAAATAACTAGAAATATAGAAAACAATGCACCTCATAAGGGAGGAAGCCCAAAACCCCCATATAAATAATTATTTTCTTCTCCTAATTATAGAGGGATAGGAAGTAAAAATAAATAATCAATAGTAAGTGATCTAATCAAAATAGAAAAAAACATCAATCCTTCTTCTCCAAGATACCAAAATGCAGGATAGTGAAGTAGTAATAATATGCAAGCAACAATGGCACTTAAGTGATGGAGTAGCATTTTGTTCAAGAGTAGATTCAGGTGGTTTGTGTACTATGTGGAATAGGAAGATGGCAACTAGACCTACATCTACACTCTCCAAACTAGTTGCTAACATGCCTCATTCATCAACACATTAGTAAGAAATATTGTGTTTTTAACATATACATTTTTGTTGTATACAAACATAAATAAATTTGTTAGAAGTCCCTCTCAGTTCTAAAAGAGACATATTATGTTAGAAATAACATCATAGAAGGGGATTATAATGTTATTCTCCATAATAAAGAGAAAAGAGAAGGTTATGTAGTCAACGACCCGTTTAGAGAAAATTTTGAAGATTTGATTAATGACTAGAACATGGTTAATATTAAGCCTATAAAAGGAAAACATACATCATCCAACTGCATAATATTCCTAGGACATATTGTTGCTAGGTTGGCCAAATTTCTAGTTCAAATTGACTTCATATATCAAGATGCCATAATTAAATCCAAGATTTCTCCCTCAACAGTTTCAGATCACAAACCTATTGTTCTCCAATTTCATGATGCCATAGATTATGGGAACCTTCCTTTTAGATACAATACATTCTAGTCTCAAAATAAATATGTCCTAGAGGTCTTATCTATGTTGGAAAATATTCTAGAAATCATCACTAAGGAGGACAACATCAAGCTAATGAAGCCTATAGATGAAGAATCAATAAGAAAAACCATTTGGAATTTGAAACTGGATAAGGCTCCATGGCCTGATGGGTTCTCCATCTCCTTTCATCGAACCTATTAGATTATGATTAATATTGACTTGAAAAGAATGATTCATTATGTGAAAAAAATCAACAAGGTTGAAGGTAACTCAAATTATTCCTTTCTTGCATTAATCCACGAAGAGGTAAATCCTTCTTCCTTTTCTAGATTTGAACCCATATCTTTATGAAATTTGTCTTATAAAATAATGATGAAAATCATTTTCTTCATTTTCTTCATATTAAGAAAGGTGTTATCTAATATTATATCTAAAAATTAGGGAGATTTTAAGCAGGATAGGTAGATAATGTATAACATTGTTCTTATTGAATAATCCATCCATTCAAACAAAGAGAATGAAGAAAAAGGTATGGTAATAAATTTGGATATGGCCAATTATTTTGATCAAGTGAGGAACTCCTTTTTATTTAGGGTTATGATAAATTTTGGATTTAGTTCTTCTTTTATCATCTTGATCTCTTCTTGCATTAGCACCCCATGCCCACGGATATCACCCTTAGTCAATGCTTTCCCTATTTCTTTCTTTCAAGGGAGTTGGAATCTGATACAAGGTTGTCCCTTATCTCCAATTATGTATATTCTCATGCTTGAATCCCTGAGTGGGAAGCTTGAGGATGAAAGAATTGTTGGGAATATTTTGGCGATCAAGATTGTGAGGGGAATCAAGAGTGTGAATCACTTCTAGTTTGTTGATGAAATTATTCTCTTGGGATGTTCTTCAATCATAATTTATTCCAGATTTAAAAGGTTTTGCATCATTTTACAGTTATCTTGGGAGGGATGATAAATCATTTAAAGAGTCAAATTCTTGTTTGGAATGAAAAAACCCATGAGTTATAAGAAATTTCTATAATACTATAATTTCACTATTTGGAAAATTGGTCCTCATTTAAATATTTGGGGATACTCATTTAGACACAAAATGCTTCATATCATGCATGGTTGAGTGCCCTTGATAAGAACCAAAAAAAAATCTAGCAATGGGGTTCATAGTGGTTAAACCTAGTTGGAAGATTGGCATTGATTAATTTGGTCTTCTTAGCACTACCTTTATTCCATTTCTCTGTTACGGTGGCACCATTGGGTGCAATGTAGAAATTATCTAGGGAGATTAGGTGGTTTTTATGGCAACATGCAAATACCAACACCAAAAGTAAATTTGGTTAATTGGAATATGGTTCAAGACCACCAAATCAAAGGAGGTATTGGGATAAAGGATCCATCCCTAATGAATTTGGAAATGTGGGGAAACTACTATGGATATTAATATCAAGTAATCTTGATTGGTGGAAAAAATACTTGTGAGGCAATAGGAAGAGATGTATAGAAAGTATAATGAAAAACCAAAGAGGATCATACATTTGGAAAATCGTCAAAGAGGTGGCTCCCCTAATTCAATCCAATATTACTTGGATTCCTGGAAACGGTAAGAAAATATGTATTTGGGAGGACAAAATAATGGGGAAACCATCCCTCTCTCTCAGATAATAATTTCATCCTTTAAAACTTTGGATGGATGGAAAGAATTTCAAATCCCTTTATGATATCTCAAAGTGGTTAGTAGGCTCAAATCATTGGTTGGGTTGGAATATTGTCCCCCCACCACGACCATCATCATTATTTGGCCTCAAAATTAACTAAGGATCTAAGTCAGTGTGTTGTTTGGTACATTCACAAATGGGATCATAGAGGTTGTGGTGAAGATGAATATTTTGTTAAGGGGTGATATTGAGCTAAACTTTTATCTCTCCCCTTACCCCATAAATATTTAATCTAGAAGCACATTTGGCATAAGGATGGGTAACACATTTGGCATAGTGAAAGTTTACCCAAGATAAACATATTTTGTTGGATCATGGTGCATGTACAATTCCTCACAAAAGATAATTTGATAAAGAGAGGATTACATGTTCCCTATAGGTGTGAGTTATGTCAAACCAATGAATAATCTATCCATCATTTATTTTTTGATTGTAGGTTTACCAAGAAAGTTTGGACCTCAATGTTTGTTGTAATCAACAATTGGGTAATAATGTTGACATTATTGGTTGTGTGTTTTCATTTATGGAAACATGAGTCAAACATGTACAATAAACATAGAAAAAGGAAGATCACCTTGGGGAAAAGGTAGAATCACCTTGGGGCAGAACGAATTTGTGATCATTGTTGATCATGATAGGATCAACAATGATCCTATGTTCCTAAAGCTCAAGAGAGGTAACATGCAGAGAATCCACGTACAAAAGGAGTAACGAAGCATAAGGAATTAAGCACTTGGGAGGGTTAGAGACTAAAGATCAGCACATAAAAGAATGCAAAAACAGTTATTAAAATCTCAAGAGAAATAGTGATGAACAAATTAGAAAGAAGAGCATTGAAACCCTTCAAGAATCGTAAGGAAACTATGTTACAATCTAAAAATCTCAATCATCCGCTCTGGAGTAGTAGCATTATGGACATTTGGATCAAGCCAGAATCATAGATCGAGAGGGATTAAATAAGAGCCCTAAAATTTGTGGAGGAAATTCAAGTGAGATCTCAATCGTAGATCAATTAGGGATTTATCCTTATCGTCAGATAGAACCAAGTGGAAGGACAAGATAGGAGAGTCCAAAAGTCGTCAACTTCAAAACTAACCACTTCAGCTAAAAAGAGTCTGAAACATGTAAGTTCACCCAAAGGTCGGAGCCCCGAAGTCCTAAAGTGAATGAGGGCCATCAGAACTGGGAAATACATGATGACTATTGGATGAGGATAGGCGATTCCAATGGTTGTCAACTTCAACACTGACCACTTCTATGAAAAGGAGTCTAAAACATGTAAGTTTACCCGAAGGTCGAAGCCCTGAAGTTGTGAACTTCGGTCAACCGTCGGATCAGAGGAAGAGAAGGGAAATCTTGTCAACCATTTATATGGAATGAATATTGAAATGGTTAGATCACTCTAAAAGGAAGAAGGTGGTAAACTCTTGCATTTACCTACTCCAGAGATAAGAAGCTTAGATAAGCCAAGAAATCTAGAACTTTGGAGCCCCAAAGTTAACATAAGTCATCAATCAATACAAGGAAAGATCTATGATGATAGATCTATTCGATACTTCGGCAATAATCAAAGAATGGTATAAAAGTTCCAAAACTCTCGAAGTTGTGAAGTAACAAAATGTCAAAATCATAGTCAACAGGACCATGTCCGCAATTGATGACACGTGGCCCAATCAAATGATGACAAGTGTCAAAATACATATGGCACATAAGGTCTGTGAATGTAATATCCCCAAGGACGAGCCCAAGTTGTATTTATGAATTTTAAACATGTTTTATAGGTTGGTGAGTCGAGAAATTATAAGATGGTAAGCTTATGTGTTATTAGGCCAGAGATCCTAGGTGTTAAAAGCTAGGAGCCTATTTTTTGTACATGTAACTATTCATATCAGTAATATAAAACCATTGCTATGTGTAGACTGACCATGAAGAAAGAGTGATGGGGGAATAAGATTCCACTAGGTTGGTTAAGGGAGAGGGGGCTGAGAGGTTGGAAAGAGGGGCTAAGCCTAAGGGCTCAAGTCTAAGAAAATAATAATTTATTATTATTCCAAAAGTTGATTAGAAGGATATGTTTTATCCTAAGTTCCTGGAAAAGGGAACGAATGTTAAATGGAGTTCATGCAACTCCAAGAAGACATGTGTTGACCTGGGCGCATGCAATTAAATATGGACAATCATCTTGTTTTGGGGGTTCGCTTTCCATTCTTCGATCCCTCGCCTAACTCATTTGGCCTCAGTCGTGGACCTCTGCATCTTTCTTGCATCTCTGAAACTAGTAACTCGTGAAGATGATCTATTTTTTCCTGTGAAGCCCAACATGTATGCACTTTCCAAAACCATGTTGTGCCTTACCTAATTGTGGTTGTTTCCATTCCCTAAGTTATATTGAGCTTTGTTATTGTCCTCACCTCACTGGAAACTGAGTGGAAGCTGGTTGAAGAAGTGGGTTGTCAAGCCCGTGGTTGAAGAAGTGGGTTTTCATGCCCGTGGTTGAAGAGGCAGGTTGTTAGGCCTATGAGAAGCTCTCTCTAGGTGAGAGAGTTTGTTGGGAAGTGATTTTCTCCTAGAGAGAGTCTAGCACCAGCTACAGAGATCTGAGAATTCCTGATCTGACCTATTGTCGAGACCCTGAAAATGGAAGTAGAGCAGCCAATGGACTGTGGAGCAGTGAAGGTGCATATTCTCGGGGTGGAACATGCATGTGGGGAATGAGATTCTGTGAGTAGTGGGCATAAGAAGGCTCATGGAGAGAATCCTTTCAGTTTCACTGTGCAGTTTCTTGTAACCTCGGCCTAGTCTAGGATTCCCTTGCCCTGAGTGGAGCTTAGTCCCAGCTCGGGGGTGACCCACTGTTGAGCGTGATGAGCAGTGTGGTCTAAGGCTGGGAGGTTCATGGAAGGTTTGCATGCAGTTGGTGTACTTCAATTGAAAGGTGATTATCTATTCCTATGATCATTACATGTTTTGTATATGTACATGTGCTATAATTGATGAATATTGCCTGTATATGTTGTTATATTATGGGTTTCACCTGTGAAGTACTGTATGTATGCTTTTACTGTTATTTCCGCATTAATATATGTATTAATAGAATATGTTGTTTGTTTAAGTTTATATTTATATGCATATGACAATTTCCATTTCTATGAGTAGCATGCACCGACCTGGGTGGTCGGGGTGTCACAAATTGGTATCAGATCTAGTTGAGCTAAGTGAAGTGGGTGAGTAGTGGTGTTGATCGGCTTGTTGGTGGATGGGGACGTCACAAATTGGTATCAGAGCCAAGGTTCAAGAACTGAGTCTGGATGGGTCGGATAAGTGGTCATTGGAACGAAGGTTTCAGGTGGAAATTATGTCAAGAGGAACCGATTTCGAACCTCAGAACATTCCCGAGTGCCAAGAGGTTACCTTGGCCATGTTATGAAGCTCAGGAGGTGTAGTGGTATTATAAAACCATGATAGATGTGGTATTGGGCCACAGAGTAATGCGGGTCATAGGATCTGTTCAAGAGAAGGAAGACAATTCCCAACCGACAGATCTGGAAAAGTTGCGAGGTGGTTAGCCGTGAGTTCCTTTGGAAATCCTTGGATTAACAGAGTTCGTCTGTGTCTTCTATATGAGAGAGAGGATATCTGACAAAAATCCATGGAATTCGGGTGAAATAACTTCGGGAGAAAACAAGTGTGGATAGGTTGAAACTCTCGAAGCCTGAAGTCCTCAAAGTAGATATACACCGTAGATCTGGGAGAAGAGCTCGACCATTAGATCAAGCCAAGGGAGGAAGTTATGGTGCGGTATGAAGGATAGAGAACTCCCGAAGCTCTAAATTACAAATTAATCCAGACCATCTGTCCAGAGGGACACATGTCAACAGATTGGCTTGTTCGGGATTTCAGCGTTCGGGAGAAGTAGTGTGTGTTGAGGCGAGAACTTCTGAATCCCAAATCTCTGAAGCCCCGAAGAGCTGAAATGGTGAGTCATGATGATGTCACCCGGAGGTGACATGTACCTCTCCTATACCTTCAATGTTCCCCCACCTGGAATGTTGTCAGTTGTACTATGTGGGCCCTGAGGTTACATAACATAGTTAAAGGTCGACAGAACCACACTGGCGTTGATCACGATACATCAAGATCGATGGCCAAGAGGCATTGTAGGGACCCAAGTTGCATGGGAGTTAATTCTCCAAGGTGGTCCCACAATCCAAACCAAGGTTTCACCAAGGTTTTATGTGTCAGCATCAGAGGAATTGCGGGACGAAAGGCGGGTTACTCCAAACTGTAGATGCATGCCCCTACAAGTTGAAAAGTGTTAAGTGATGTGACTATTCGGTATCTTAGTTCAAGCACGAAATATGTGGGTTCCAATGGACGCATGCCGCTAGTTGTGTAGTTCAGAGACTTGACACTCTGGAAGGATGGTTCATAAAGAACGAAAAGAAGAACCTTTCGAAGTTTCATAACGCCAAAGTGACATGACATAATGACGTCACCAAAGGTGACATGGAGGTGTTTGGAGTTTAACAGTTCGGGGTTTAGGGGGTGTGCAGATGTGAAATTCTCTGAAGTCCTGAAGCTCCGAAGTCCCAGAAATTAGATGCCTGAGGTTCCATAGTGAGTGTCAACTGTTGGATGTTGGGTACATGTGGACTATTGATCCACCCTACTTCATGAGTTCGGTAATCCAGAACTCCGAGAGATTTGTTGGAATGTGCTTTGAAAACTTCTGAAGCCAGAGGCCCGAAGTCCTGAATAAGTGCTTATCGATCTAGCGCTTGGCCACAGCCCATGCTCGCATGGGTTGGGTGAGGGATAAGAAAAAGGGCCTAGTGCCCGAAAAATCATTGCAGAGCAAAGCTCAGAAAGAAAATAGAATCTGAAAGTTTTATTGAATCATATTGGTTTATGATTACTATGGAATTTGATAAGGACTGATGGAATGAAAAAATTCGATTGACTGCAAATTGTGTTTTTAGAATTTAATGATTGTCAGAACCAAACTGATTTGTCATTTAGTGCAGAGATGGAGGAGGCACGTAATGCTTCCATTTCATAGAATGAAGATAAAGGAGTGGATGTCCATTTGGGAGTTGAAGGATCAAACTCCAATGGGCATGGAGAAGAGGTATATAAGGAAGGAAACATGATGAACAACATTGAAAGATTGCATAAATATGTCCAGATTCATCGAGAAGATAACATAATCTCATGAAAGCCAGGGAACAATGGGGAGAATTCAACATAAAGTTGATATAGAGCCTGGAAAGGATAGAAAAGAAATTGGATAAGGAGAGTGACTCCAGTAAATCAGGAAGTCGCATGTCTTCTAATGAAAAGAGGAAATCAAGGAGTGTTGGCAGACACCATCATAAATCCCAAGGGAACTTCAAGAGGAGGGAACACAGTAGTTCAATCCCATATCCTATCATAAATAATAAGAGATCTAGAGTGGATAAAATGAAGGGTGAAATGAACAATATTAAACCTCCTATGTTTGATGGAGAGCACAAAAAGGAGGAAGATGTCGAGACATGGATTCTTGGCATGAGGAAATATTTCCAACTGAAGAATTATTCCTCTCATGCAGAAAGAAGAATTGCAATGTATCAACTGAAAGGAAAGGCATCCATGTGGTGGGATCAACTTGTGCAGGTGCAACACATTAAAGATAAAAATGTTACTTGGAAGGAATTCAAGAAGTATTTCGAAAAGAAATACTTAACTAAGAGATACTATGACATAAAGATGAAAAAGTTCTTTGAACTCAAGCTGGGTAGTATGTCCATTGATGAATATGAGCGAAGGTTTTTGGAATTGCTGAAGTATGTTCCTTTCATCAAAGATGAGACTACCAAAATTCAAAGGTATCTGAATGGACTACCACCTTCCATTGGTGAAAATATCTAGTATGATGATCCTAAAACTATGGAAGAAACTATAAGGAGAGAAAAATGCTTATATGAGAAACAAAGAGTAAAGCCCAATTTCCAGAAGGCTTGAGATGACAAGAAGAAGTTCCAGAAAGAGTAGAGGCAGAAGGGAAACAAACCTCCCTTTTTCAAAAACAATCCTCAAGGAAAACCATCTTTTAGAGAGTAGAGAATGGATGAAGTATGGGAACAAAGTCCAATTTAGATGTCCATTCAATGTTGGGGTTGTCAGGGAAACCATAAGTACAAAGATTGTCCCTGCAAAAATGGAAAAGTGAGAGTTGTACACAATGTTTAGCAAGCAGAAACAATGGAGGACATGGGCAATAGAATACCAAGGATCTATGCGGCCCTTGACAACAAGAAAGCTAAATTTCAATCACACATGATTGAGGTTGAAGGTATGATCAACAACCAAACCATTACTATTTTAATCGATTCAGGAGCTAGTCATAGTTATACATATCCTATAATGGTGGAAAGTTTTCATTTGCCAATAAGCAAGCATGGAAAATTTTGGTTAGTGTAGCTAGCTACAGGAGACAAGAGAAAGGTTGTTGAGTTGGTTAAGTCCTGTCCATTGGACATGAATGGACTGAGCACAAGGGCTAAATTGAACATCCTACCTTTAGGTTCCTATGCATGTCTAATTGGGATGGATTGGTTGGACCAACACCATGCCCTCTTAGACTATCCTAACAAGGCATTTAATTGTCTGATTGAGGAAGGAAACCCAAGGAGAGTGCAAGGAATCCCAAGGGAAGTTATTGTCAGAGAAATCTCAGCAATGCAGTTGAAGAAGTGTTACAGGAAGGGCTACCAAATATTTGCAGCCCATATAGAAGAAGCACCTAAGGACAAGGTGACAAATCTTGAATACCATGCAGTATTAAAGGATTTTGAAGATGTATTCCAAGAGGTACCTGGACTACCCCCGAAGAGAGATATTGATTTCTCTATAAACCTTATGCCTGGAGCATCTCCAGTGTAAAAAACTCCTTATAGAATGAGTACACCAAAGTTGAAAGAACTGGAATTGCATCTTGAATAACTTATGAAGAAGGGGTATATATTCCCAAGTGTGTCACCTTGGGGTGCCCCGGTCTTGTTCATGAAAAATAAAGATGGGACATTGAGATCGTGCATCGATTTCAGGCAGTTGAACAAAGTGACTATTAAGAACAAGTATCATTTTCCAAGGATCGATGATCTCTTTGATAAGTTGAAGGATGCCAAGATATTTTCAAAAATAGATCTCGGGTCAGGGTATCACCAGGTAAGGATAAAGGATGAAGACATCAGCAAGACCGCCTTTAGAACAAGGTATGGTCATTATGAATTCACAGTGGTGCCATTTGGGTTATCAAATGCACCCACTGTTTTCATGTGCCTAATGAACGTTGTATTCGGAGAATATCTAGACAAGTTTGTCATAGTCTTTTTGGATGACATCTTGGTGTATTCCAAGTCGGAGGAAGAGCGTGAACATCATATGAAGATGGTGTTGCAAGTGTTGAGAGAGCACCAATTGTATGCAAAATTGAGCAAGTGCTCATTTTATCAAAAGAAGATCCATTACTTGGGGCATATCATTTCAAAGGATGGGATAACCGTGGATCGTGAGAAGATAGAATCCATCGGAGAATGGTCAGCACCAAAGAGTGTGGCAGAAGTCCAATCATTTATGGGTCTGGCTAGCTATTACATAAGGTTCATTGCAGTGTTCTCAAGGATAGATCACCCCTTCACTTCCTTGCAAGGGAAGGAGAAGAAATTTTAATGGACAGAAGAATGTGAGAGAAGCTTCTAGAAATTGAAGCAGCTGTTAACCAATGCTCCAATCCCGGGATTGCAGATCTGAACGAAGATTTTGTAGTGTGTACAAATGCATGAAAAGAAGGGATGGGAGGAGTCCTCAGTCAGAATGGGTTTGTAATATGTTATGAGTCCAGGAAGCTGAAGGATCCTGAAAAGAACTATGCAACTCATGATTTGGAGTTGGCAGCCATAGTGCACGCTCTGAAGAAATGGAGTCATTACCTCATGGGAAAGAGTTTTGAATTGAGGACAGACCATAACAATATGAAGTATTTGTTTGATCAACCAAACTTTAATGCTAGGCAGAGAATGTGGTTGGAATTCCTTTGTGAGTATGAGTTTGATATCAAGCATATTAAAGGAAAGGATAACAAAGTGGTTGATGCATTCAGTAGAAGAGTGCATGAACTACATGCTACGACCATTAGCATGCATCAAACTGATATTAAAGGAAGGATTTCAGAAGCCACAAATGTTGATTTGCAGTACATGGAATTGGTGTTAAAGCTACAACAAGGTAAGCTGCTACAAAAAGTGGAAGATTATAAATTGGAAGCTGATGGAACACTCTTGTACAAAAACATAATTTATGTACTTAATTCCCAGGAATTGATAATTATGATCTTGAAGGAAATGCACAATGTGCCTTATGCTAGGCACCCTGGATATCAAAAATAGTGGCAGTATTCAAGAGCCATTACTTTTGGCTAGGTATGAAGAAGGAAATTGTAGAATACATCACCAGATGTATGGAGTGTCAGAAGTTCAAGGCTGAGCATAGGCACCCAGCTGGGTTGCTACAACCATTTCCCATTCCTGAGTGGAAGTGGGAAGTGTTTAATGGGAAATGGTGACAATGGATTTCATCACAGGATTACCTAGAACAAATAAGCAGCATGATTGCATCATGGTGGTGGTGGATAAGCTTATGAAAGATGCCCATTTTATTCCATTGAAGACTACTCACAAGGAAGCTAATGTTGTTGATATCTATATGAAGGAAGTAACACGATTGCACGGTATTCCCAAGACAATTGTGTCTGACAAAGACCAAAAATTCACCTCAATGTTCTGGAAAGGGTTATTCAAAGGGTTCAGAATGAATATGAACTTCAGCACATCCTATTATCCTCAGTCTGATGGGAAAACAGAGAGGGTGAACCAAGTAATAGAGGACATACTAAGGATGTATGTGACAGACAAACCATCTAAATGGGAAGACTACCTACACTTGGTAGAATTTGCCTACAACAATGGGTACCAAGCATCACTGAAGATGAGCTCGTTTGAAGCACTTTATGGCAGAAAGTGAAACACCCCAATAAGCTAGGATAACCCAGCTGATAGGGCAATGGTTGGGCTAGAGTTGCTCAAGGAAATGGAAGAACAAATTCTAAAGATTAAGCAGAATTTGAAGGCTGCCCAAGACAGGAAGAAAATTTATGTTGATAAGAACAGGAACCACCGGGAGTTTAAAGTGGGTGATCATGTTTTCTTGAAAGTGAAATCCAACATAAGTTCCTTGAATCTGGGAAATTGTTCCAAGTTGGTAGTCAGATATTGTGGGCCATTTGAAATCCTAGAAAGTATTAGACTAGTTGCATATATGCTTGCTTTGCCTACATCCATGAATGTACACAATGTGTTTCATATTTCATTACTTAAGAAATATATACATGATGCTAATCATGTAATTGATTGGAATGTGATTTAGGTGGAGAAAGAAGACGTCTTGCAGGTGCATTGAGTGCGCATATTGGACCGGAAGAGAAAACAACTCCAGAATTCATCCATAGGGCTTGTAAAGGTCCATTGGACCCGGTAAGGTCCTGAGGACGTGACATGGGAGCATGAGGATGCTATGCGGGAAGAATACCCATGTGTTTTTGAATATTTTGAAAACCTTGTTGATGCTATGTAAATAAGTTGCACTGAGTAAAGTGAAAAAATAAGGGGAGGGGGTTGTAATATCCCCAAGGACAAGCCTCAGTTGTATTTATGAATTGTAAACATGTTTTGTAGGCTGGAGAGCCGAGCAATTAGAATATGGTAATATTATGTGTTATTAGGCCGGAGAACCTAGGTGTTAAAGGCCAAGAGCTTGTTTTTTGTACATGTAACTATTCATATCAGTAATATAAAAAAATTGTTGCGTGTATGTCAACCACGAAGAAAGAGTGATGGGGGAATAAGCTTCCACTAGGTTGGGTAAGGGAGATGAGGTTGAGAGGTTGGAAAGAGAGGCTAAGCCTAAGGGATTAAGTCCAAGAGAATAATAATATATTATTATTCCAAAAGTTGATTAGAAGGATATGCTTTATCCTAAGTTCCTGGAAAAGGGAACGAATGTTAAATGGAGTGCATGCAGCTCCAGGAAGATAGGTGTTGACCTGGGCACATGCAGTTAAAGCTGGAGAGTCATCTCATGTTGGGGGTTCGCTTTCCATTCTTCCATCCCTCGCTTGACTTGTTTGGCCTCATTCGTTGACCTCTAGATATTTATCGCATCTCTGAAACCAGTAACATGTGAAGCTGATCTGTGTTTTCCTGTGAAGCCCAACATGTCTGCACTTGCCAAAACCATGTTGTGCCTTACCGAATTTTGGTTGCTACCATTCCCTGAGTTATATTGATATTTTCTTTTGTCCTCACCTCACTGGAAACTGAGTGGAAGTTGGTTGAAGAAGCGGGTTGTCAAGCCCGTGGTTGAGGAAGCGGGTTGTTGGGCCCGTGGTTGAAGAGGCAAGTTGTCAGGCATGTGAGCATCTCTCTCCAAGTAAGAGAGTTTGTTGGGAATTGATTTTCTCCTAGAGAGAGTCCAGCACCAACTACGGAGCTCTGAGAATTCCTAATATGGCCTGTTGTCAAGACCCTGAAAAGGGAAGTAGAGAAGCCGATGGACTGTGGAACAGTGAAGGTGCATATTCCAGAGGTGGAACATGAATGTGGGGAATGAGAGTCTGTGAGTAGTGGGCATAAGAAGGCTCCTGGAGAGAATCCTTGCAGTTGCACTGTGCAGTTTCCTATAACCTCAACCTAGTCTAGGATTCCCTTGCCCTGGGTGAAGCTTAGTCCCAACTCAGGGGTGACCCACTGTTGAGCGTGATGAGTAGCGTGGTCTAAGGCTGGGAGGTTTGTGGAAGGTCTGCACACATTTGGTGTACTTCAATTGAAATATGATTATCTATTCCTATGATCATTACATGGTGTGTATATGTACATGTGTTATAATTGATGAATATTGCATGTATATGTTATTATATTATGGGTTTCACCTATGAAGTATTGTATGTATGCTTTTACTGTTATTTCCGCATTAATCTATGTATGAACAAAATACGTTGTCTGTTTAGGTTTATATTTATATGCATATGACAATTTTCATTTCTATGAGTAACATGCACTGGCCTGGGTGGTTGGGGTGTCACAAATTGGTATCAGAGCTAGTTGAGCTAAGTGAAGTGTGTGAGTAGTGGCGTTGATCGTCCTGTTGGTGGCTGGGGACGTCACATTGAAAGTCACAAATCAGGGTGACATGTGGAAGACCCACTACAGGTCCACATCATCATAGGTGACATCAACAGACCACGTTGGTTTGGGACTACATCCTCTGGGGATATCCAGCTTCATCCACCAACTAACATATCTGAAGCGTCGGAGGCTAAATTCACGAATTAAAATTTGGTCATTGATCTAAGATCCTAAGGAATATTTCATGACCTTCTGATCAAGTATAGTGGAATGATAGAGTAAGCATGAATCACGAAGTAACTTTAACCGTTGATCTACTTCGAGAGCATTCTCAACCATTGATCAATCATAGTGGAAGGATAATGTAAGCAGAGGTGTTAACCGATAGCAAGAAGTCACCACCATTCTATGACTTATTCGGTAGGTAAAAATCCAGAGGAATTTCTCTACTCCATATTCTTGGAGCCATGAATATTCGAAGTCCTAGAGTGAACGAGAACCGTTCATCTCAACTCATGATTAAGTCCTGACCTTTGATTTGTTTGAAGCCTCTGGATAATTCAGGATCGTCCATCTAACAGAAGATTAAATATTGACCATCGGATCTACTAGTGAATACAGTATACGAACTTCGGCGAAATGTACTCCAGGAGGATTGAATGACTGCAAAGGTTGGAAGTCCCAAAGGATGAAGTACCGGAGAACCTGGTTCCAACAATGGTCACGTGATAAGGTAAAGAAGCTAAAGGGGATAGAAGTAAATAAGCCCTCGAACATTTGAATACGGTCCCATGTAGAAGAATGACTACAAAGGAAAAAATTCCTGAAGGATGAAGTATCGGAGAACCTAGTTCCATCACCGGTCACGTGATAAGGTAAAGAAGCTAAAGGGGATAGAAGTAAATAATCCCTCAGACGTCTGAATACGGTCCCATGTAGAATAATAGGGGCAGAAGAAGAAATCGCTAATAGAACAACTCTTGGAACGGATAAGCTCGTGGTTTCGAGCTCGCGTTCACATGAATTTTGTCTTGAAGAGAGAACCTATTGATTAAGACTCAAATTCACAACAATCTGAGATCTGTAGACTAATGAACCAATACATAGTCATGATTAAAGAAGAATTAAAACATGAGCATTATGAATAAAGAATAAAAAGGAAAATGATATAATTTAAAGTTTAATATTATCATTTAAATGAAAGGGTAAAATGGTTCATGTCAAAAAGACACAATGGTTCAATTCTATACCTATTGAAATACTATATAAACCAGAAATGGTGGTGAATCTAATTGTGTCTTGGTTGATTATATATATATATATATATATATATATATATATATAATGGATTGAATGGAAGTTCATTCTATCAGGTTGGTGCTTGTTTACAAGTTGAGACTTGTTATGAAGGTTGTATTCCTTATATCTCATTTGGATCTGAGATCAGCAAACTGGGTCTTTTTATGAGGGTTGGATTCCTCATTTCTCAGTTGGATCTGAGAACTATAAGTTGGGTCTTGTATCACAGAGTTGGATCTCTCATATTCAGTTGAAGTTGAAGATATTAAAGGATTGATTTTATTTGTATTCATTCAAGTTAAACAAAGAAAAGAAAGATATTTTATCTATTTCATGCAGTTTTTGTTACACATGTTATGGATAATTAATTGAGTTGCATATATCTTATTCAGCTAATTTAGTTAATCTATGAAAGTGTGAAAAGAAGTCAAAAGTTTCAAACACTGATTCACACCCCCCTCTGAGTGTAAATGTGTGTTTCAACAATTGGTATCAGAGCCAATACCTTCAGCACAATTTCAACACTGGAAGGTAGATTCTGAATAAATGGTTGGACAAATGGATCTCTCCACAAATGAAGTCCATGTTGGAGTTACTTCACACACACCTGGGATTTCTTTTTCCTAAGGTTTTTCCTTGTTTATTAGTCATAATTAGTCATTATCCAGTCTCTTATATTTTAGGGGAGAATATTCCACCTTGAGAATATTCTCTTCAGTTGGCACTTCAGTTTGACTAGTTGAGTTGAGTCTAGATGTTGCATTGGTTTTGTCACCATGCAACATTGGGATCATCACCATGATAATGCACACTTTACTTGGGATCATCAACAGAATCATGCATTACCCTTGATTCCTTGATCTACTCCTCACTACACTCTATTCAGTTACTTAACTGAAGACATGTTGACTAGTTAACTCAGCTAGGTGGCAATTCACTCCCGTAACTGCATGAGAGACTAGACTAGGTGGTAGTTCACTCCCATAACTGCTGGTGTGTGTCCATATCACTCTAGACCACCACTATGGAACATTGGTTCTACACCAGTGTGCATTCATTGAGTTATACATATCATATCATGTGTAAATTATTCATTATTCATTAGGGTTAATGAGAATTCTTCCATTCTTTCTCTCCTTCTTCTTATTTCTCAATTTCTCTCTACAAATGTGTGTAGTATTTACTAGCTAGATATATTTTGTGTAGGTTCAACACATTTACAGTCCCCTTATTTGATGGCATAGACTACTCTTCATGGAGGGAAGGAATGAAATGGTATCTGAAATCAAGAGGATCTGGTGTTTGGGATTCAATAGTATCTAAGCCTTGGTACTAAAATACCTCAAAGAGAAAATAGAAAAATGAAAAATAAGTAAAGAAAAATAATTCAATAACCTTAAAGGAAATACAAAGTGGATTGTCAGACCAATTCAAGGAAAAGATGGGACACTACACCTCTGTTAAAGTACTATGGCTCCAACTAGAGAATTATTATCAAAATAAAGAACAAAACAAAGAAATGGAGAATTCCAATCAGTTTATGGAAGAAAACAAAGAAACAGAGAAATCCAATCAGATTAAAGAACAAAACTTAGAAATGGAGAAATCAAATCAGATTGAAGAACAAAATATAGATCAAGAAAATTCTGATCAGAATAAAGAACAAAACATAGAAGAGGGAAATTCCATCAAAGAATTGATGCAAACCCCAGTCATCAACAGAGAAGACTACTACATCAAGGAATTGATGAATACCTCGGTATTCACTAAAGAAAAACTATTATATTTTAAGAATGATGTTATAACTACATTTGAAGTGATTAGTATGGAACTAGCAAATGGTCTATATATTGAAGTTACTAAGGATGTTCTTGAACATCTTGAATACACAGTTATGTGCAATTTTGAAGAGTTGGAGAAACTTCAAAAGAAAGATATGTTTCTACTACAACAGTTAGATCAATCTAACCATGAAGAGCATGAACAAAAGATTCATATAGAAGAAAAAGAAGAAGAAATCAAAAGATTGAAGACCGAAGTTGTTCATCTTACAGAATAAATTGGAGAATTGAAGACTCGTGACAATAAAATAAAAGAAGTACTAGAAGAGACAAAAGAAATGGTCATTTTTCTAAAAACTCAACTTGAAGAAGCTAATAAAAATGAATAAGCCTAGAATATCCAATTAACTAAAAATGAATAATCATGCCACAGGTTGGAATTGGAAGCCATCAACCTCAAATGGATTCAACTAGAAAACAAGGAAGAAATCAAAAGATTGAAGAATGAAGTTGTTGATCTAAAAAAAGATATAGAATACTTAAAGACATATGACAAAACTAATAACTACATAGAATTCTTGGATGATACAGAAGAAATGTACATCAATCTAAAGACTCAACTTGAAGGAGCTAAGGAAAAAGAAGAAGCCTTGAAAATTCATTTGACTAAAAATGAAGAAACATGTCACATGTTGGAAATGGAAGTTATCAACCTCAAAAAGAAGAATGAAAAGACAAAAGAAACTGTCAAATTCCAGAACAGCTCAACTATCCTAGATAGGATCTCGAACAGTCAAAGACCAACTGATGAAAAAAACAGTATTGGATACAATAAGAAAGAAGAAGGTGGAAAATGGAGCACCATTCAAAAATATGATAAAGGATCACACTCCTCAAAAGAAAAAGGTACAGTCACAAACCTAAAACAAACCATGAACTTTGTGAATGAAGGAAGCTATAAAATTCAAAAACAAGAAACATATCAAAAGACAGACTTCTCATGTCACAATAGATCCAAGTATGGAAACACTTTCAATGGTTATTGCTTTTCTTGTAGAACTTTGGGCACAAAGAATTAGAATGCAAGAATCCCGAAAATAAAAATTCAGGAAGCTCTAATAACTCAATGAGATGTTGGAGATGCAATTATGTTGGCCACACAACAAAGTTTTTTCATATAATGAGATGTTAAAATTTTGATAGGTTTGGTCACAAATCCCAAAACTGCAGAAAATCAAGAAGTCGATCCATGAGAAATAATTCATAGAAGTCAAGAAGAAAAACTAATGAAGGTTTGAAGAAAAGAAGAAATGACAAGTCTCAAAGAAAAAATCTAGAAAATAAAGATCCTACAAGCAAAATATCTCATGAAAAGGTATCGAGAAGAAAATATGGAATAGAAAGCAAGAGGCATGATCCGGCACCTGAAAATGAAGAAATTGAAATAAGAAAATGATGTGTGAAGTTCCTATTAAGGAATGTGAAATTCAAAGATTTGAATATGAAATGGATGAAACTCAGGAAATGAGAGTTCCTAAAGAAGAAGATGACACAATAGCAGATCTCGATGATATCATGCAGATCAAGAGTACATTAACCAATAAAAGAAGAATGCAAACAAAAAAAACCAATGAGGAATTTCCAAAAGAATGAAAAACTTATGAAGAAGACTTAACAAACAACAGATGAAAGGACCAATTCAACCTTATTTCTAAGGGACCAAAGTTGAAGTTGGTTTCTACAGAGTGGAAGGACTGTGAATAAGATATTAAATTGGTTGAAGAATGGAAATTAAATTAATTGGTATCGATCAATGGTATTCTTGTGAAAGATCAGAATATCAACAAGAATAAAGAAACAAATCAAGAAGATTAGTAAGATTCACACCCTTGTCCTTTAGGACAAAGGAGAAGACAATAAAACCCTATGAAACAATAAAAACTCAGGGGGAATATTTAATTTGGTCATCAAATGAGGAAGTCATTGGAATAGGTTTAAAAGACTTCATCACTACAAAAACAAAATGGTATCAATAAGACTACCTATTTGAACACAAAATCCAAGGAGATTGAGATAACATATGGAAAATTCACAGGGGGAGAAAAAAAATAAAAGTTTAACTCTTTTTCATTGATGTCAAAGGGGGAGAAAAACAACAAAACAAATTTGGTATCAGTATTTGGTATAAGTAAAAGTTCAATCCTCCAATCTGAAAATGAGATCAATGATAAGGGGAGAAAAAGTATTTGTTTTACAGATATGTTTCCCTCAATGACAAAGGGGGAGATTGTTGGCATTATTGGTTGTGTGTTTTCATTCATGGCAACATGAGTCAAACATGTACAGTAAACAGATAAAAAGGAAGATAACCTTGGGGAAAAGGTAAAATCACCTTGGGGAAGAAGCAATTTCTGATTACTATTGATCATGATAGGATCAATAGTGATCCTATGTTCCTAAATCTCAGGAGAGGTAGCATGCAGAGAATCCATGTACAAAAGGAGTAATAAAGCACAAGGAATTAAGAGCTAGGGAGGGTTAGAGACTAAAGATCAAGAGAAATAGTGATGAACAGATCAGAAAGAAGAGCACTGAAACCCTTCAAGAATCATAAGGAAACTATGTTACAGTAAAAAAATCTCAATCGTCAATTATGCAGCAGTAGCATTATGGAAAATTGGATCAAGCCAAAATCGTAGATCGAGAGGGACTAAATAAGAGTCGTCAAATTTAGTGGAGGAAATTCAAGTGAGCTCTCAACCATTGGATTGGTTCGGGATCTATCCTAATCATCAGATTGAACCAAGTGGAAGTACCAGATAGGTGGTTCCAATAGTGGTCAACTTCAACGCTGACCACTTCGGTTAAAAAGAGTCTGAAACATGTAAGTTCACCCAAGGCTAGAGCCCCGAAGTCCCAAAGTGAATGAGGGCCATCAAATTTGGGCAATGCATGGTGATTTTTGGATGAGAATAGGTGAGTCCAATGGTGATCAAATTCGGTGTTGAACACTTTGGCAAAAAGGAGTTTGAAACATGTAATTTTACCCATAGGCCGAAGCCTTGAAGTCGCAAACTTTTGTCGACTGTCGGATCAGAGGAAGAGCATGGAAATATTGCCAACCGTTGATCTGGAATGAATAGTGAAACCGTCAGATTGCGCTAAAAGGAAGAAGGTGGTCAACTCAGACATTAACCTACTCCGGCGATAAGAAGCTCAGATAAGCCAAGAAATCCCAAACTCCGGAGCCCCATAGTTAACAAAAGTCATCAATCAAGACAAGGAAATATCTATAGTGATAGATCTATTCGAAACTTTGGCAATAATCGAAGGATGGTATAAAAGTGCCAAAACTCCAGAAGTTGTGAAGTAACGAAATGTTAAAATCCTAGTCAATAGGACCATGTCAATAATTGATGACATGTGGCCCAATCAGATGATGACAAGTGTCAAAATACATATGGAACATAAGGTCCGTGAAAGTCACAAATCAGGGTGACATGTGGCACACCCACTATGGGTCCACATCATCATAGGTGACGTCAACACACCATGTCAGTCCGAGACTACATCCTCCAGGGATATCCATCTTCTCCCACCAGCTAAAATATCCTAAGCACTGAAGGCCGAAGTCACGAATTAACGTTTGGTATTTAATCAAAGATCCTACAGAATATTTATTGACCGTCGGATCAAGTATAGTGGAAAGATAGAGTAAGCGTGAATCACAAAGTAATGCTAACCTTTGATCTACTTCGGGAGTGTTCTCGACCGTTGATCAAGAATAGTGGAAGGATAGAGTAAGCGTGAATCACAAAGTAATGCTAACCTTTGATCTACTTCGGGAGTGTTCTCGGCTGTTGATCAAGCATAGTGGAAGGATAGAGTAAGTGGAGGTGTTAACCGATAGTAAGTGGTCACCTCCATTCTATGACTTATTCTGTAGGTAAAACTATGGAGGAATTGCTCTACTCCATAGTCTTGGAGCCACGAATAGCCGAAGTCATGAAGTGAACAAGAACCATTCATCTCAACTCCTGATTAAGTCTCGACTGTCGATTTGTTTGAAGCCTCTAGATAAGACAATATCGTCCATCTAACGGAAAATTAAATATTGATCGTCTGATCTACTAGTGAATAGAGTGTACTCACTTTGGTGAAATGTACTCTGGGAGGATTGAATGACTGGAAAGGTCAGAAGTCTTGAAGGATGAAGTACCATAGAACCTGGTTCTAGCACCGGTCATGTGATAAGGTAAAGAAGATAAAGGGGCTATAAGTAAATAATCCCTTGGATGTTTGAATATGGTCCCATGTAGAAGAATGTCTGCAAAGGCTGAAAGTACCAAAGGACAAAGTACCAGAGAACCTGGTTCCAACACCAGTCATGTGATAAGGTAAAGAAGCTAAAGGGGCTAGAAGTAAATAATCCCTCGGATGTTTGAATATGGTCAAAAGAAGAAAGAACTAACATAACAATGCTTGGAATGGATAAGCTCGTGGTTTCGAGCTCGCATTCACACAAATTTTGTTTTGAAGGGAGAGCCTGTTGATTAAGATTTGAATTCACAACAATCCGAGATCTGTAGAATAATGAACTGATACACAGTCATGATTAAAGAAGAATTAAAACATGAGAATTATGAATAAAGAATAAAGAATAAAAACAAAAATGATATTATTTAAAGTTGAATATTATCATTTAAATGAAAGGGTACAATGGTTCATGTCAAGAAGACATAATGGTTCAATCCTATACCTATTGAAATACTATATAAACCAGAAGTGGTGGTGAATCTAAGTGTGTC
>JZKD02S1006277.1:84897-100786 GCA_000966675.3 Picea glauca
TGGTGCCTATTTACAAGCTCAGTCTTGTTATGAGGGTTGGATTCCTTACATCTCAGTTGGATCTAAGATCAACAAGCTGGGTCTTGTTATGAGGGTTGGATTCCTCATTTCTTAGTTGGATCTGAGAACTAAAAGTTGGGTCTTGTATCATAGATTTGGATCTCTCATATTCAGTTGAAGTTGAAGATATTAAAAGATTGATTTCATTTGTATTCATTCAAGTTAAATAAATTAAAGAAATATATTTTATCTATTTCATGTAGTTTGTGTTACACATGTTATGAATAATTGATTGAGTTGCATATATGTTATTCATTTAATTCAGTTAATCTATGAAAGTGTGAAAAGAAGTCAAAATTTTTAGACACTGATTCACCCCCCCTCTCAGTGTCAGTGTGTGTTTCAACAAAGAAAACCCATTTCATGTAAATAGATGTTCCCTCAGTGGAGGAAATCTTATAATGGTTCGTTGTAATCTAAAATTTATTTAAAGAGAATATGGAATTCCTTCCCCATATACATTTGTTGGAAGATATGGATTGCCAGAAACAATGTAGTGTTTAATCAAATTAAGGAAAAACCAACTTTGGTAGCAGCCAAAGATTAGGGCATCCTAGAAGAATATATGGCTTATAGGATTAATAGGTATTAGCAAGTTTTGGAGAGATATGAAGAAAATTGGTTCAATCAGTTTCGAATTCATAGATACCCATAGTTTCCCACTATTCAATTAAATAAAATCCATCATTTTGTAATTTTGTTGGATGACCAAGAATTCATGGATTGGAGAAGGGATCATAATTACTTATTATTGTTTTTTGATAGAGTGTACAATAAAAACACAAAGGAAACATGTACAGGGGGATTATCTTCGATCTCTGAGGAAATACGGTAGCTACATATGCATGGTGACTGGGACAAGTCACCAACAATTAGGCAAAGGCTTATGCACTATTGTAAGGGATCTCGATAACTAGAGAAGAATTAATCAAATCTTTGAAAATTGTTGGGGATTCTATGGTCATCATGAAATCCATGATTGGAATTGTGACACCTAAGGATAACAAATTGGAAATTAGGATTTCCATGATAAATAAGGAGCCTAGCCTCTTCAAGAAATCCTCCTTTTTTCATGTCAAAAGGTGCCTAAATCCATTGGCAAATAAATGAGCTAATGTAGCCATGAATCTAGATCTTGGTGTATTAAGGAAAAATAGGAGCAGCACCACATGCTATATCCCCTATCATTTCCCCTTGGAATGGTGGTTTCCCATTGCATTAAATTTCGCATGAGTCAGTGGAAAGTCTATAATCCTCCTTTCTTTGATATGTGATCTCGGAATACACCTCGTAGTACTTTTAGCATCCAAACATTAAAAAAGAACACAACATTTGAATGCTCTTGAATTATAGTGTGCATTAGTTGTGGGATAATGGACAATGTAGGAAACATCATTGGGCATCAAAGAGGATTCATTCTTGTAGGGATAACATCACTGGTATGTCTAATTATTCTCCTTAGGCTATTTTTCAAAAGCACTTATGTAGGCTTGGGTATCAAATTTGAGTTTGGATATGTGAATTTGGGGGGGAATTTTCCCTTTTGTGGATTCTATGTGAGTCTATTTAAGGTCTATTTCCATTTGATGTTTTTCCATCCCTTGGTCTTATTTTTCTCTCTGGAGTTTCATACTCTAGGGATTTATGGTAGCCTAGGTACTATGTATCTTAGCCTTGGTGATTTTAATGGGTAGTTATATTAGTTCAAAGTTGGATTTCAGGGGAATTTGAGAAGGATTATATCATTCCCAGGATTCCTTCTTTCATTACCTCAATACCTGGATTTATTTTTGTGAATTATCTTCTACCTCTTGGCTTGTTGGAATTTTCTTATATGTCAAGGTAAGGTGAGTCTTATTTGTTCAAATTCAATAGAGAAAATATTTCCTAGGTTTATCTCGATGAATTTTTCCTTAGCAAGTTTGGTTTTGGGAACTGAGTTTAAGTCGACAATCACCAACTTTTTCGAAATTCGAAGATTTGTGAGAGTGAACCAAGTTAAAATCATAAAAAAAATGTATCTTGGTAACCTTTTTTGTATCTCATCTCCTAGAATATTTTTGAAATTTTCTTTATGGTCTTTTTCAATCTAGAATTACTCTCTTGGTTCAAATTTATTAGAGTTAAATAGTAGTGAATTTCTCAAAGATAAAAGACTTGTCTCTAGTTTTAACTTTGTTTCAAGTTTGAACTCCATAATCAATTCAAGGGAGATTCCTTTTTATTGGTTTGAGTTTCCAGAATTCCTCTTTTCGGGACTTCACTCATCAATTATGGATAGTGGGGTAGTATAGTATGGACAATAGAGATCTCTTTGAGTTTAGAATAATCTTGAGGAGACATGAAGAAGGAATCCACTTCAACAAAAAAAACTCTCCTGTTAATAAATTCAAAGATTAATGAATTAGAGCACCATTGCATATCATGGATGAATCCCTTAGTACGAAGATTGAGGATAAAATAATCATTGGGAATCTTCTAGGGATCAAGATTGTGTGGGGAGTCAAGAGTGTGAATCACTATGAGTTCGCTAATGATACTATTATCTTGGTGGGTGCTTAAACTATAATTTCTTCTAGATTTTAAAAGGTTTTGGATATTTTTACAGTTGTCTCATGAGGGATTATAAATCATTTAAAGAGTCAAATTCCCAATTGGAATGAAAAACCCCATGAGTTACAATAAACTTCCAGAATACTACAATTTCCCTATTCAAAAAGTTGGTCCTCATTTAAATTTTTGGGGATGCTCCTTCAACCACAAAATTCTTCATCTCATGCATGGCTAAGTGTCCTTGATAATATCAACAAAAAATTCTCTCGATGGGGCTCAAAATGGTTAAACCCAACTGGAAGAGTGACATTGATTAAATCGGTCCTCTTAGTTCTACCTTTATTCTATTGCTTTGTAATGGTGGCACCATTGGGTGTAATGTAGAAATTAGCCAAAGAGATTAGGCGGTTTTTATGGAAAGGGGAAGATGCCAACACTAAAAAATTTCATTTAATGACTTAGAAGATGGTATAAGGCCCCCAAATAAGAGGAGGTCTTGGGACAAAGGATTCATCTCTAATGAATTTGTCAATGGAGGAAATATTGTTATGGAGATTCATCTTAGGTAACTTAGCTTGATTGGTGGAAAAAAACCTATTTGGAAAAATACTTTCGAGGAAATAGGAAGAGATGTATAGAAATCATAGTGGAAAACCAAAGAGGATCATACATATAGAAACTCATCAAAGGAGGGCCTCCCCTAATTCAATCCAATCTTACTCAAATTCCTAGAAACGATAAGAATGTATCTATTTGGAAGGACAACATAATGGGAAAGCCATCCCTCTCTCTTAGCCCAAAATTTCAACCTTTAAAATTTTGGATGGACAATGAGAATTTCAAAACCCTTTATGATATCTCAAAGTGGTTAGGATCAAATCATTGGTTGGGTTGGAATATTGGCTCCCCACCCCAATCATCTTCTTCATTTGGCCTCAAAATTAACGAAGGATTTGAGTGGGTGTGCACCTTGGGACATTCACGCATGGGATCATAGAGCCTATGGTGAACCTAAATATTTTGTTAAGGGGGGCTATCAAGCTCCAATTTTCTCTCTCCCCTTACCCCATAAATCTTCAATGTAGAAGCACATTTGGCATAGTGATGGGTTACCCAAGATAAACATCTTTTGTTGGATCATGGTGCATGGAAAACTCCTCACAACATATTATTTGAGAAAAAGAGGATTCCATGGTCCCTCTAGGTGTGAGTTATGTAAAACAAATGAAGGATCTGTCCATCATTTATTTTTTTATTGTAGGTTCACCAAGGAATTTTGGAGATCAGTGTTTTTTGGAATCAGCCATAGGGTAGGAAAACCATTTTCATGGAAAGATATGTTCCTTCAATGGAGGAAATCTTATAGGGGTTCGATGCAATCTAAAATCACTTTGAAGAGAATCTAGAACTCCCTCCCCAAATACATTTGTTGGAAGATATGGATTTCTAGAAACAATGCAATGTTTAATTAGATTAAGGACAAACTAGCCTTGGTATGGGCCAAAGATAAGGACCTTCTTATTGAATATATGGCTTATAATCTTAAGGGGGATCAACAAGTTTTGGAGAGGATGAAAAAACGTGATTCAATTAGTTTCAAATTCACATAGACCCATAGTTTCCATCTATTAAGTTAAATCATAGACCTCATTGGATAATTCAATTGGGAAACCAAGAATTCATGGATTGGAGAAGGGATCATAATTCTTTCTTCTTGTTTTTTTATGGAACGTCAAAGAAAAACCCAAGGGTGACAAGTGTATGGGGGATTCTCTTTGATCCCAAAGGAAATACAGTAGCTACATATGCGTGTGGATTGTGACAAGTCACCAACAATCAAGCAAAGGCTTATGCCCTATTGCAAGGCATCATGATAGCGAGGGAATAATGTCAATCAAATATTTGAAAATTGTTGGGGATTCTATGGTCATCATAAGAGCCATGATTGGCATTATGAGACTGAAAGAAAACAAATTGGAAATTATCATCGTCAAGATAAAGAAGGAGTCTAGCCTCTTGAAGAAATCCTCCTTTTTCCATGTCAAAAGGCACCTAAATCCATTGGTAGATAAATGGGATAATGTAGCAACAAATCTAGAGTTGGGTGTATTTATGAAAAATAGGGGCATCATCACATGTTATATCCGATATCTCTTAGCATTTCCCCTTGGAATAATGGTTTTCCATCACATTAACTTCCACATGAACGAGTGGAAAAAGCATAATCCTCCTTGCTTCAATATGAGATCTTGGAGGACGCTCCATCATACTTTTAGCATGCACACATTAAAATATCACACAACGTTTGAAGGCTCTAGAATTATAGTGCACATTAATTGTGGGATAATGGAGAGTGTGGGTGATGGAATTGGGAATCACAATGGCTTCGTTCTGGTGGGATAACATCTATGATATGTTTGATTCATCTCCTTGGGATATTTTTCGGCACCGCCTATGTAGGCTTGGGTATCGAATTCGAGTTTGTAGATTTGAATTTAGGGGAAAATTTTGTCTTCTATGGATTTTGTGTGAATCTATCTAAGGTCTATTTTTGTTCGATTTTTTTCCATCCCTTGGTTTCATTTTGGTCTTTGGAGTTTCATAAGTTGGGGATTTATGGTATCCTCTGTGATATTTGCCTCAACCTTCATTATTTTAATGGGTAGTTAAATTGGTTCAAAGTTGGATTTTGGGAGAATTTGAGGAGTTTGGCCTTCCTAGGATCCCTTCTTTCATTACCTTAGTTATTAGGTTTCCTTTTGTGGGTTCTCTTCTACCTCTCAACTTGTTGGAATTTTCTTATCTATTAGGGTAAGGTGAATCTTCTTTGTTTGAATTCAATAGAGAAAATATTTCTCGGGTTTATCTTGGTGATTTTTTTCTTAGAAAGTCTATTTCTAGGAACTAGTTCGAGTCCACAATCATCAACTTTTTCAAAATTTTAAGATTTGTGAGTACTATCCAGGTTAAAATCATAAAAAAGTTATCTCGTGGTAACCTTTTATTTACCTCATCCCCTAAAAGTTTTCTAAAATTTTCTTTATTGTCTTTTGCAATCTAGAATTAAACTCTCTTGGTTTTAAATTTCTTAGAGTTAAATAGTGGTGAAATTCTTGAAGAGAAAATACGTGTCTCTAGTTTTAAATCTATTTCAAGTTTGAACTTCATAATGAGAGATCAAGAGAGATTCCTTTATATTGGTATGGGTTTCTATAGTTCCTCCTTTCACGACTTCACTCATTAGTTTTGGATAGTGGAGCAGTACAATATGGACACTAGGGATCTCTTTGAGTTTAGAAGAATGTTGAGGAGACATGAAGAAGGAATCCACTTCAACAAAACAAACTCTCTTGTCAATTACTTCAAATATTAATGAATTGGAACACCACTACATATCAAAACATGCTAACATCGTGAACATTATAATCACCAAAAACAAAGGATAGTTCTTTTTGAAGTTAAGTGTAACATGGTAAGGAATTTCGCTTTGAATCTCCAGAAAGAAAGTATGTCTTTGACCTCTAACAATCGGGCCTTTGAAAACTCATCACAAGCTAATTTCAAGGAAGAATATACAGTCGATCAATTCAATGAATCAATGGATATAGGATAGCAACACTTCTTTTCCTCTGATGTGGGACAAGAAGAAGCAAATAACAACCAGGTCCTTCATTAAATTTTGTGTATTTTAAAGTTATAATACTTTTAGGAACTTTTAGGAACTTTTGTGAAGCAAGCCACAAGCAAGAACAATTGGAATGTTTTTCCACTTAGTATATATTGAATTACTTATTGAAGCAATTGAGGATTGCGTAATTTGGTATTTTTTGAAGCTTTGGATAGTTGATATAGTTGTTATTAACTATGTTGCAACCCCATCTTAGTATAATATTTATGTTTTGGTTTATATATGTGTGGATGAATGTCACATTCGCTCATGAAGTGAAGTATACATTTGTTTGAAACAACTATCCATTTAAGCAAGTGTATAAAAAAACAAAATATGGTATAGAGAGCTATCATGGATTAAAGGAAAAAAAAGGTAAACGTGTGGTGGAATTGTGGTTTGTAATTGCCATGGTAGAAAAATACCACTTCAAGGAAGGGAAACATATAAAAAAGGTAAACGTGTGGTGGAATTGTGGTTTGTAATTGCCATGGTAGAAAAATACCACTTCAAGGAAGGGAAACATATAAAAAAGGTAAACGTGTGGTGGAATTGTGGTTTGTAATTGCCATGGTAGAAAAATACCATTTCAAGGAAGGGAAACATATAATACATTATTTTCATTGTTTAAATATACAATTTATATTGTTTATATATAAAATATAAATTTATGTAAATCATTTGTATTAAAATGAATGTAATTTGTAAAAAAAATTATCATTTATGTTTAAAAGTATTGTATTTTTTTATTTTTATTTATCAGGTAACATTTTTTTTAGAAAAATTACCAAGTATTTTTTCTCATTTTGAAGATGGTACTCACGGTAAATTTTAGTTTCTTCATTGGACAAGCCAAATCAAAAACATGGTTCAAAATTGTTTCGACAAATTACTCATAATGAGCTTAACTTGTCATTAACAAGAATAGAACCTAAGTGGGGAGGATAACACTCAATCCCACAACTCTACGAGCTAGACCCAATTGACATTTAAACGTATTGTATTTACCAATAGTATACATCATATTAAGATAGGTAAAGGTACATTAAATCTAGCTCTAGTCTTGTTGTTTTACATTTTGGCCCTTTTCAGGGGATATTTTCTGTTTACTTTTACCCATGTAATCCGATAAAAACTTGTTGGATCTGCAGATTTGAGTAGCTAAAACTCTATAATTAGAGTACCCAAAAAAATTTCAGCATGTTAAATCTATTGATGCATTCAGAAATGAAATTTAAATAACATAAAATTACGATTTAATCCGAATTTATGTTGTAGAATTAAAAAAAAAAAAAAAACAAACAACATTTAGCTAACACCTTAAATTTATTTATAATAAAGTGTTGCATTCATTTCCACATAATACTATTCTTGTATTTGCTAGATTAAAATGGATGTCTATCTCAATGATAGATATATGGTACATAAAATTCAACATGTAATTAAGATGGAATGCATTGTTTTCATTAACCCGATCTTGTAAATTGCTTTTAACACCAATACAATTCATGCGAGCAAGACCATGTTGTCCACTAACATCAACAAGCAATAAAACCATAAGGAATCACGTTTTTAAAGGTATCAATGATAATCTTTCACATCCTAATCCTAATTTTTTATTTAGAATGATTTCAAAACATCCAAATCATTGAAATTGACATCTATTGCAATGTTTTGCATCCTAATTTTTAATTCGGAATCATTTCTGAAATATAAAAAACATTGGAATGATATAACACCTTGAAAAAAAATTGTGATTCCTTTTAAAATTCTATTAATTATATCCTTAACATTGACCAACCCTATTTTTAAGTGCAAAAAGTTAAGACGTAGTTGTCAAAATACGCTCACGGAAACACGTAGTTGTCAAAAGAAAAGGCTCACTAAAATTAAAGATATCGTTCTCGAGGAAAACACGAGAGGTGATGTGATATGAATAGGGTTGACTGTGTCAATAAGATGTATAATCATTTAAATACAAGTATAATTATTTATATCAATGTGTGAATTATCAGCAAGAGGAAGTTGTTGTGTTGACTATTTCTATGAATATTGTGGGCCTCACTTAATGTCTCTACTCGATTAAGTTGTTGAAATGTAATTAGTTGGTTTACTTTTGATATCATCTAACTTTGTGTTGACTTAAAGTGATTGACTTTTGCTAGGACTTTATAAAGGAAATTTAGATCCATCCACGAAATAGGTTAGCTTTTAATTTTTTAATGATGCACTCACTTATTTATTATTGACCTTGATTCATCTTAATTTTGAATCTATTAAACATCGAAAAGATGAAATAATAAGAGAAGATATATCTATATTTGTGTGCTTCTCTCTCTATATATTAGTGCTTTTTATTAAGTAACATGTCACATCCACATAGTGTGCTTAGCTAAATCTTGTGATTGTGCACCTCTTAAGGGCATGCAACACTGCAATGTTTCTCTCTTGGTTGCTTGGCAACACCAAGGATACTTCGTTTGAACTACGCCTCTTCACCTAGAGCATACCCATACTCTGTTCTAGGCTATTGTTGAGTCACACTCCTACTCTAGTGCAACTCTTGTATACTGAGACAATTGTTAACACATTAACACTTAGTCATATATTAGCATACATCCATGAAACAAAGAGAACACTTGTGAAGCAAAAAAAACAAGAGAAACACAGATATAGTGTGGGCGACACAAACTGTGCCTAACACCTAGTGAAGTCTTTGTTATTGTGAAATAAATACAATACGAGCACTACCGTCTCGGTTTACAACTGGATAGAGTCACACAACTCACCTCGCCTCACCAAGATACTCATACACATATTCGTCACACCAAGATTCTCTGTCGCAACCATCTCTGCAACCTTTTGTGGTACACTTCAAACATGCCCTCAATTGAAGACTTGTCGTCTCTTCTTTGCTACAAGGCTTTGCGCATACCTACGATTCTATCTCCTAGCATGCCTCCTCAGACCTCTGACAAGACTTCCCCCAAACTCAACCAAAAATAAGGTCACCCCAACTTTTCCCACAGAATCACCTCAAAGAAACACAATTTCTCCCATGTTGCGTGACTTGGCTCCTTAAGGAAGCTCACCCCTCTTCATCTAAGTCTGCCTCATAATCGGAAAATTGATCTTTCTCTCCTTATCTTCCAAATATGCTCTCCTTGGTTGTGCACCCTTGTTCTCTTACAGGGACTCCAAATATCACCATCATGAACTGTCACATCCTTTGGAGTGTCGTGCCCTTCGCGAACCCATGTGCTCAAAAAAATTGTCATGCCACTTTGTGGACTCGGTCTCCCAAACAAATCGTTGTTCCCCTTCATGGACCAGGTCGCCCAAATGCACCCATGTGCTTCTTAACCATTGTGCCCCTTAGGACTAGCACGCCCAGCCTTGGTGCACTCCTCATGCAAACACACCCGAATTTCTTGGTCACTTCATACTTGGGCAAGAACCTTGGCGCATTTGCATGCCCAAGGCACCCACTTGCCCGATTAATGAAACACTTGGGTGCCAGAGTAACCCCAAGTTCCATCTCCTTGAAGACTTGGGTGAGGGTCTCCACACCCTTCTAACTGAAGAACTTACATCCTCCCCCACCTCAAGTCATTTTTTTCCTCACCAACACCCACAAAATTTGAGATCTCCAAGTCTCTACCCGATCTCATGCCTCCACTACAACTAAGTCTGCTGGAAACCCCAAGTTTTGTACCAACCAAAAAATCCAAATTCTTTCAAAGTGGAAACCCCAATTTTTCCACAAACCAACCAAATTGTACTGCACACAACTCTGCACAATCTGTTGTCTAATTCAATATGGTTGCTTCAACCAACTCCAAGGATGAAAGTGACTGAAGTCTGTTGCACTATCTCACTACGATGTTGTTTCCTTGTTGCTATTTGGTTTTGTTGTTGTTGTCATTTCCTGGTACAAATGACTATTTCCCACTTCACTTCAACATTTTTCCTAAGTGTTGAACTCCTGTGATCTTGTTGTTGCACCCATACTTCAACCAACTCTTCCATGTCTCCGCACACTGAATTCCCCCATGCCTTGGATTGATTGGGTAGCTAGTCTAACGGTCATTCCCAACTCATGAGAATGCACTTCCTCATGCCCAAACTTAGTCTTTTTTGTCACATCTCTGTCACTCCATCCAACTCCAAATACTAAGGAAAGTGTCCACCCTTGCCTCACTATTGTTGCCATCGTCTAATCTTCGTCAAGGAGATCCTCCACAATGTCTAAGTGTTACACTTTGAACCTACTGGTGCATCCATACTTTGACTTCCTTCCTTAATTCAGTCCATCCACACAAAAATCTCATACCAAGGCAAGGTCACCCCTCACCCTGTTGCACTATGAAGTCGCCCCAAAACAAATTCATTTGTGACAACTTGACTCCAATGTCCACCTCATGGAACAACTATCCAATCTTTGCACCAAAAATTGCACGTCAAGACTTCCTTTTCCTCACTACTTCATCACTCGTCCATGTTGTTGTGTCTACCTCTCTATGACTTGGAATTTTTAGGCTTCACCCTCAACCATGTTGTCCAAAGTAACAAAAACGCTCATGTCCAAGTGATCTCTTCATGCTACAATATACATGTCCACACAATCCTCAAAACCAACAAAAGTACTTAACTCACCTCCTTCCCGTCAAGTCACCTCTTCGCAACTCAACATCTAAGATGAGTGTGGACAATGCACCTACACTCCTCAAATGTCCCAATGAATTTTCCAAAGTTCTCCAAGTAGAATGATTCACCTCAAAGAACTTCCATTCCTTAGGAATGTTCGAACCAATACTTTTGCCAACTCCAACCAAAGACCCTCCCGAATCTCTGATTCATCACACAATTATCTACGACTCACCAAGGTGTGCTCTGCCTCATCCAATGTCCCATACCAAAGGAAATCGAACACCACCCAAGTCACTTGGTATGCGTTCTACCAATTCAGGTTGTCTTCCAACAATTCTTGGTCAACTTTTGTGTTGACTCCATTCGTCTCCTAGAATGAAATTTCCTTGCACCTCCTGCAAGCATCCAAACTTTGGCGCTATCGTCATGACCTCCAAGTCATTGCATGACCCAAAAAATATGGCTAAGGCACCAAGCACCAGGGTGCCTCATCCATCCTCTCAAAAGCGACATGTATAGGCCTCACTTCCTTCATTGCAACGACCTATCCAATGTTCCTCATCGAAGAGTTAGGCAGCTTCCTCAAGCCACCTCCACGAGTGCATCCAAATTTTCCTAAGTCCATCATAAGAATCATTCAAGCACGTCGCCTCAAGCTCTCCGCACATTCACCCAATCAAGGTGTCCCAAACTACTACATGACTTCTTCAAATCTGCACCACTTGAGTCACCCTCAAGTCTGTCGGTTCTCACTGTGAAAACGAAATTGCACTTGAATCACCAAGTCATTTGACTTCCCTTCAAAGAACTCATTGTAACACTTAGGAAACAAAATAACTTGAAACTAATCGTACTTTATGAGACTGATAAATATTACCTTTTTGTCTCTATTTTGATCATGTTTGAGTCTATCTAAGCCACATCTAACCCTCATATATGCCATTCTTCACCCATCCTAACCATCTATTGTACAAATGTAATTATGGATTGTGATTCTTATATTTTCATGTTTATATGATAAAATTAGGATAGAAATATGAGTTTTAGTTACAATGTAAATACATGTTGCTTCTATTTTGGTTAAAACATATCTCATGTCATTGACAAAGAATCGATGGCCCAATGATTTCTCATACCCATTGCAAAGGATTGATGGTAATTATCAAAATATTGAATAATATATATCAAATGGGCGCACACATGAACATAATAGCCACTAGGAGTGAATAAAGGGTTGTTTTAAATGATTTCAAGTTTCATTTATTCATTGCCAAGCATCTCGATCAAGAAATACATTGGTGGTTACCATTTTTTCACTCAAATACCTGCGAGATCTTTCCAGCAGCACAACATCTAAAGTAGTTGTAATAAATAGTTTTTATTTCCTCCATAGCAATAGGGTTTCATAAATATTTCTATTTGTAAGTTAGATTCCAATTTGTAGCTATATATACATAGCTTTTCTCTTGTGTAGCGGATGGGAAAAACGTATGTGATAGTATAGAAACTATGTCAAAACTTTCAGTGTTTAATATATGTATAGTTTCTCTCTGTTTATATGCATTCTTTATGAGAGTGTTGTAGTTGCAAGTTGTGTTTCTTTTTGGGACCTTCTGGAGTCTCGGCCCACTTCAAGTGGTACACAAGTAAGCTTATTTATTGTAGATAATTTGTTTATATTTGTTTATATTAAGTTAATTGTAGAATTCTATTTAAACTTTGCATTTCTTGTTTATATTTAATTTTCTTCAGGAAACTTTGTTTCCACTTTGTTCATAAGCACTCCAATTACATGGGCATGTTTCCTTTTATAGCTACCAGATTGATCTATTCAAATTGTCAAGTGTGCATTTGGATTTAAATTAGAATGAAATGGTTGTCTATCTTATGTCTCACTACCAGAGCATGAATGGGAACCTTTGTAACCCATAATCAAATCTAGCCACCAATATGACCAAGACATAGCCAGAGTAGTTCTTCTTGCTTTTGGTTTCATTTTGTTTGAAAGTTTTATTTTGAGTAGTATATACTGTTATTTGCATAAACACATTACAAACCAGTAAACCTCCCAAGTTTTTTATTCCATGCATCCAACATCTGTGTCTCACAAGTTCCAAACGAACCCCAAGTTTGATCACTAAATGAAGCCTTAAGATAATTGTCCTTTTAAATGAAATATTTTAGTGTTGTTGCCAAGGAGACACTAAAAGAATTAAGAATCTCTAGATTACACAGGTAGCATTACTTTTTAAATGAATTTACAAATCATGATAGTTTAGGATGCATGAATAGGTAAATATATTCTAGAGGACGTTTTTGAGTGATGTAAGAACCCATGTATACTAATCCATTCATGAGTAGGACCTCTAGAGAAACCAAAAGAACTTAAGAATGTTCAGGAATTTGTTGAGTAAAGGGGGATGTGTTTCCATGAGGAATTTCTCAAATCCATGTTCAAAGTTCAGAGTCATCACTAGGGGTGAGTCTGTACCTCATGAAGCAGTTGAAAAACAAATGATCCATGAATAGATCCCACAATAGGAGGACTTAGAAGTTTCTTCTAATCCTTATAAGCAAGAAGACAATATTAATGAGTCGTGGATAATTTCTTATGAGGAGAAAATACTAGAGAATAAAACTGAAGAGTTTCTTGGATGTTTGTCACCAAATCCCTTATGTACTCAGGAATATGAAGATCAATTCTCTAAATAAATTCATGACATGACAACTATAAGAAACCAAGGAAACAATGATCATATTGAAGTTTGGTTTCAATCAATTATCAGTCTGCAACATCACTCCATCCTTCAACATTCCTTGGTATCATTTTTATTAGAGCAACTGGTCTCTCATATCTTGACATTCAATTAGGTACATTTTTCAAATTTGGATATGTGTTTAACTGAGATCTTGTTATGAGAATGGATGCATTGGAAGTATTCTTACACTTAAAATAGATTTTTCTTCTTAAAGTAGGGTAGGATAGCATAGGAAATATTTTTATTAAATAAATTTTAAAAAAAAGTAAAGAGAAAAATAATGCCCAGTTGTGAAAACCAACTTTCTAATGGAGTTGGGCCAGAGCCTACTTGAAAACCAGTTTCCTCTCTGGTAAGGTTCCCATTAAAATATGCATATTGTTGATAGTTCATGTTTTTTTTAAGTTCTTCAAATATTTTTAGTTGATGCTCACATTGGATGGTGGGGGATTCTTTTAGGTCCTCCTTCCGACAATCTTGCCCCATCGACTTCGACACATTATCTAGGATCAAGGTTCGAGACATTTTTTAGTTCCCTGGAACTTGCATACATCAATGACAAGTTTCATTGCTGACAGTAGTGAGAATACATTAATGTCTCATGAATTTCATATTATGCAGGTGACTCAACTTCAAAACCTCTTTTTGTACCTATCAGAATGTACTATGGTACCTTGACACTCATTTTCACTATTGGTGAGTTTTTCTCATGTTGGTTAACGACAATAATTAATGGTCGGTAATCCAACGATTTATTCCCATGCTCGACTTCAACACATTTATTGACATGGAAATAATTGTATCGCAGGTTCTGGAATGCTTGAATACTTTATGATTTCATATTATACAACAATTGCAGACTTTGTATATTTTTGCAAATAAAAAGGGCATATTCACAGTTGGAATAAGCAAGGAAACAATTTAAAAAAAAAAGAGTTGTGTAATGTTGCAACAAATATTTGTTTCAACCTTGCATTTGATTGCCTCATTATAGAGATGAGACATTCCCCATGTTTATTCATCAACACAATAGTCCATCTTTCCCTCAACATTTAAATTCGTTTAGCAGTTCATTAAGGATCAACGACATTAATTGATGGTCAGTAATCAAACGATTTCTTCCCTTGATCGACTTCAACACATTCATTTGAATGGAAAGAATTGTATCGCAGGTTTGGGAATGCTTGAAGACTTTATGATTTCATATTATACAACAATTTCAAACTTTGTAGATTTTTTCAAATAAAAAGGGCATATTGACTGTTGAAATAAGCAAGGCAACATTTTTTTTAAAAGGAGTTGTGTAATGTTTCAACCTTGCATTTGACTGCTTCATTATAGAGCTAAGAAAATCCCCTTGTTTATTCATCAACACAAAAATCCATCTTTCCCGCAACATTTAGATTATTTTAGCAGTTCATTCATGATTCACTCCTCTCCTTTCAGAGTTTGACATTAGCAGACTTGTTTCATCCACCCACAGATTGTATTCAATCTTCCTGTAGCAGCTTTACAATTTGAGCTCTTTTCAATTGATCTTCAACATATCTCTTTCTATATCATGTAGCTAGATTTTAGTGTTAGTTTCTCAGATTATCATACATCAAAAGAAGTAATTGGGTAAGCCACTTCTATCTCTAGGTAGTCATCTAACTTGGGGACTCAAGCACATGAAACTCTTGAATCTCTTTCTCTTCATTTCTTCATACCTCACCTCCTTATCCCTTTCATATTCCATCTGATTTCCTTTTCCCATTTTTTCCATCCATCATTATCCATTTCCCTTTATCATCGATAAGTTTGGTAGAAACTAAGTGTAAAATAGACCCCTTATCCATTTAAGTTTTGCATCACACAAATGTGCGTTGGATTATGTGATAAAATGTCATTCCAAGTAAAACGTCATTCCAAGTAAAACATCATTCCAATATTCCTTGTCTTGCACATGAAGTACATCATTAGGAACAAGAAAATCCCCCATTCTTACAATTTGATCTAATTAGAATGCAGATTCTCATATCTTGTTCACTTGTGCCCATCCAAAATAAAAGAAAGAAAAGGAATTCTGAAAAAGGAGGAGCTCTGAGAAATAAGGTAAGAATAAATACTAGTATGCAAGGGATTGAAGATTACAAACACACCTCATAATCTGGGCAACATTCATCTATTCATATCCTTGTTGCAAGAGGACATGCAAATA
>JZKD02S1006277.1:110610-127589 GCA_000966675.3 Picea glauca
GGACCCCACAATGCCTCTCAAATACCCCTGTACTCGCTATAACATCCATCTGGCTACTCTGGTCATCATAAGTCTCTGCCCTGTGATGATGTCCCAAAGTGGGGACATTACACTAAGTAGGAATGATAAAATTCCCTCTAAATACCCCTTGGTAAATCAACCCACTATTATAGTGGCAATGACCACACCATTAAGAGGAGTTTCCTTTAGTCCAAATAGTATAAATTTCAACCCCTTGAACAAGGGGAGCTTGCATCGAATAAATGTGAAGAGTCAAAGAATTTAATATATTTAGAAACAACATCCCCAAACCCCAAGCTCAAGGTAAAATATAGTATAGAGATAGAAGAGGAATAAAAAGTGACTAGGATTTCAAAAGAAAATGTTCCAAAATATTCAAGTCGAAAGCCAATGAAGGTAAAAAGTGAGGAGGCAACTAATAGAGATAAGTAGTTGGGAAATTAGACAACAATAGACAAGTATCTTGGTCTAACAATGAAAACAACCATAAATCCAACAAACAATACACCTTAGAGAGGAGGCAACCCAAAACCCCCATCTAGATAATGATTTTCTTCTCCAAAAATTATAGAGGGTTGGGCAATAAAACTAAAGAAGAAGCAATAAGAGATAAAACCAGAATAGAAAAACCCTCATTCCTTCTTCTCTAAGAGACCAAAATAGAAGATAGTGAAGTAGTAAGAACAAGAAAGCAACAATGGTGCTTAAGTTATGGAGTAGCTATCACTTTAAGAGGATATTTAGGTGGTGCTAGAGCTAAAATGGAAGCTAGACCAAAATGGCAACTAGACCTATAGGTGCACTCTCCAATCTAGTTGTTAATGTGCCTTATTCATCAACACATTGGTAAGAAATTTTATGTTTTAACATATGCATGATTGTTGTATACAAAGAGAAATAAATGTGTTGGGAGCCCCTCACAAATCTAAAGGAGACAGAGTATGTAAAAAATAGCATCATGGTAGGGGATTTCAATGTTGTTCTCCATTTGTAGTCAAGGAACTATTTAGAGAAATGTTTCAATATTTGATTAATGATTGGGACATGGTTGATATTAATTCAGTAAGAGGAAAATATACACGGTCCAACCCCATATAGGTCTATGACATATTGTTTCTAGGTTGGACAAATTTCTGGTTCAAAGCAACTTCTTCTCTTGGGATTTCATAATTAAATCCAAGATTATTCCCTCCGTGGTTTCATATCGCAAACCTATCATTCTCTAGTCTCAAGATGCTCCAGATTATGGGCCCCTTCCTTTCAGATACAAACCGACTTGGTATCAAAGTAAATATGTCCTAGATTTAGTTGCAGTAACATGGAGAGTTTGAATAAAGGGAGCACCCATTCATACATGGGAACATAAAAATCAATCGTTCAAAAGGGAATTGAAATAGTGGGTTCACTCCTCATTGTCTTCTCCTTCCGATGAGATAGAGAAATTCAAAATCCATCTTGAAGAAACTAACACTAGATGAAAAAATGAGGAGGTTTTTCTCAAGGTTCAAATGACCGAAATAGAGGTCCAACAAAAACACAAAATCCAATACAAAATGAAGAGGAAACTTGGAGATTAAAGTCTCAGAGTTTACGGTTAAAGGCAAGAGATAGAAATACATTTTTTTCCACTAGCAAGCTAAAGCTCGGGTGGTCCAAAATAATGTAAAGGAAATAACCCAAGAGGACAATAACAAAGTATTTAATTTCCAAGAGTTGAAGCAGGTGGTCTAGTCTCAATAAGAAATATATTCTCTAAATAGGGTGATACTAAACCAAATGAGGTTGTACCTATGCTGAAAATATTCCTGAAATCATCACTAAGGAGGATAACATCGAGCAAATAAATCCTATAGTGGAATAGGTAGTAAGTAAAGCCATTTGGATCTGAAACTGGATAAGGCTTTGGGTCCTGATGGGTTTTCCATCTCCTTTTATAGAATATATTGGAGTCCAATTAAGACCAACCTAAAAACAATGATTCAGTAAGTGAAAAATATTAGCAAGGTTGGAGGTAACTCAAATTCTTCCTTTCTTGCATTAATCCAAAAATGTCACGTCCCCATAGTGTGCCTAGTCGAATCTTGTGATCATTCACCTCTTGAGGGCATGTGACACCGTGATGTTTCTCACTTGGATACTTGGAAACACCAAGGTTACTTTGTTCGAACTACACCTCTTCACCTAGAGCATACCCATACTCCATTCTAGGCTATCAATGAATCACACTCCTACTCTAGTGTAAATCTTGTATACTTAGACATTTGTTAATTTCTTTAGCACTTAGTCATATATAAGCATACACCCATGAGAAACCAAGGGAATTGTGGAACAAATGAAATACAAACACAAATATAGAGTGGGAACCATGAATCATACCTAATACCCGGCTAAGTCTTTGTTATTGTGAAGAAACTACAACATGAGCGTTATTGGCTTGGTTTACAATAGGGTGGAGTCAAAGGACTCGCCTCACCTCACCTCACCAAGACACTCATACACAAATCATCACCAAGAATCTCCATCGCAACCATCTCTGCAGCCACCTACGGTGCACCTCAAGTATGCCCCCAACCACAGACTTGTTGTCTCTTCATTTCCACAAACTTCATAGATTTTGGTTCTGCCTCACACATGCCTCCAACAGAACTACATTTCCATAATTCACCAAAATCAACCCAAGATAAATTCACCCAACTATACCCAACGAATCCACCTCAAGGAAACACAAGTCCTCCCAAGTGGAGAAACTTGGCTCCTTGAGGGAGATCCTTCTCTTCGTCTTCCTTATAATCACAGAGCTCTCTTGCTCTCCTTGTCTTACCAAAACTATCCTTCTTTAGTCGTGTTCTCTTGTTCTCTTATAGGCTCTCCAAAGGTCACCATCATAAGCTGTCGTGTCCTTTGGGGGTGTCACACCCCTTCACAGACCCATGTGTCCAAACGAATCGTTGTGTCCCTTCCCGGGCCCAAATGAATCATCGTGGCCCTTCACAAACCTAGTCTCCGAAACAAACCCATGTTCTTGTCGACCGTTGTGCCCCTTAGGACCAGCGTGCCCAATATTGGTGCACCCTCATACCGACATGCCCCAATATCTAGGTCGCTTCATGCTTAGGAAATCCCCTTGGCGCATTCACATGCCCAAGGTATCCACATTCCCAACTTATGTGCTAGATCAAACCTAAGTTATATCTCCTTAAGGAATTAGGTGAAGGTCTCTGCGCCCATCTAGCTGAAGACCTTACATCCTTTCCCACCTCAAGTCATTTTCGTCCTCGAAAACATCCACAAAATATGCAATTTCCAAGTCTTTGTCTGAACTTATGCCTCTTCTACAACTAAGTTTGTTGGAAACCCCAAGTTTCGTGCCAACCAGAAACCCCAAATTATGTCAAAGTGGAAACCTCAAGTTTCCACAAACCAAACTATACTATACCCAACTCTGCATGATTTGATTCCTGAGTCAATGTGGTAACTTCACCCAGCTCCAAGGAAGAAATTCAACCAACTCTACTACACTCTCTCGCAGTGATGTTGTTGATGTCACTGAATGCTTCCCACTTCACTTCAAAATTTCACCTAATTGTTGAACTCTTATGATCTTTCCGTTGCACCCATACTTCAACCAACTCTTCTATGTCTCTGCACATTGCACATCTCAAGTCATGTACTAGTCGGGTGATCAATTCAACTATCACATCCAAGTCTTGAGATGTGCCTCCCCATTCTTGAACTTAGTCTTTTATGTTGCATCTTTGTCTCTCTATCCAACTCCAAAGACTAATGAAAGTGTCCATCCTTTCCTCGCTACTACTTCCATTTTTTGATCTTCGTCAAGGAGATCCTCCACAATGTCTAAGTGTTACACTTTGAATCTACTAGCACGTCTGTAGTCTTTGTCAATGTTTCATTGAAACCTGCATAGGAGATCTAGCTAAAGCAAATACAAACAAAGCTTATCAAGAAAAGGATGAGAGATTCAATATGGAAGAATAAGAAAATATATTCACACTACTACAATGAGTCAATCAATGATTGAATGATTGATACGATGATGATCAATATGAATACAATGAATGAGTGGAATACACTCATATATATGAGAGAAAATCCCATAATTAAGAAAATCAATCAAGCAGTTAGCTTTCCTTAGGAATGCATGCATGCATAATAGTGATGGTCGAAATAGAGAGTTTAAAATAGAACTAGTCAGTTAAATCCCACTGAACTAGTGTGTCAAAAATAGTAATTTCTCCAACACCCCCCATGAACATCAATTTGGAGTAAAAAATGAGTCCCCAAAACTAGGACATATTAAGTAATCATGTACAATTCAACTAATGAACAATGAATAAAAATGAGGAAAGATGGAAAACCATGTGGGAACAAAACCCCCCCTCAAAAGACAATGCATCAAAAGAAGAAAAGGCAGTTGCTAGGTAATTGTTTTCTTCACTCCAAGACGATCTCGCAAAGTCTGAAACTTTAGCTCACTGAAATTCTTCGTGAAGCTATAGAAATATTTATGGATACGATGAAGTCCTTTGGAAACCTGTCTAACCTTTTAGCTCTTGATCTTGTGGACCCATCTGCACCTAAAAATATTCCTTTCTGGTGGAAGTGGAACCAGATCCTAAGTATGATTCTCTAGGAGTGAGTCATACTCCTCCTGCATGGCTACTTTCCATAATGGATTTCCCACTGTCTCATTGTAGGTATGTGGATCTGAATATTGAACCACATAGCAATGCATGGGCATCATTGGTTCAAAAGATGAAAGTACATGAGAGGGATCCTCATGCTTTGATCGAGTCCTCCTCGAATCCAATGGATTCCCTACAAGGAAACCTATTTCTTGAAGTGTAAATTGTGCCAACTTGGGCATCTGCTGAAGCTTCATCGCTAACTTCTTATATGGTTGTACTACCTGCTCATTTCCATGTCCAAAATCTGAGTGTATGAAATCATCTCTGATGTCTGGAACTGATCGAAACACAAGAGTATATGCATGTTTCACTAGAGGTGCATGCAAAGTATTCTCCTTATGTGTAAGTAGAGAAGATGAGTCATTATCAGCAAACTTGGTGAATTTATACAACCTTGAATTGTGATCCACCTCACCAATTGCAATGATGGAATTGTCATGCTTGTTAAGTACATAAACCGAATCTGATGTAAATTCAAAATTTTTACCTTTTTGAGTGATCTGATAAACTGAGAGTAGATTCATAGAAATATTTGGAACATGTAAAACATTCTCAAAAATTCTATTATGGATTTCCACTCTCCCCTCTCGTGCTACTGCTATTGGAGTATCATGCCCCATGAGAATAGGGGGTCCTAAGCATGATCTCAAAGAAGTAAAAACTTCCTCTTTTTCTGCCATATGATGTGATGCGCCAAAATATATAATCCATGAATCATATGAGGAATTAATTGCAACAAGAGAATGATGATTACCTTTTTTAGGAGCAGGATCTTCTTCCTTCTCGAATGAAGTTTCCAAGGTTATTTTGCTAAAGTAAATGTTCCATAAGATCAAACTGTTTCTTCATGCATGTGGATTCTTCATTATTTTTTTTATTGCAGTAAGTGCACTGCTTTCCCTTCTTCTTCTTCTTCTTTTTGGAATCTGAAGAGTCTTTGGAACTTGAAGAATCGTTGAAGGGTTTGGAATATCCCTCCTTCTTGTTTTGTTTCTCCTTTTCATTCTATTTGGATTATCCTTTTCCATCATGCATGGTGAGTGCATGTTCTTTGGGATCCTTGATTAGGCCCATATGAATGAGTTTTTCCTATTCATGTGTGAGATAATCAATGAATGGTAGGCATCTTCCAATTTGTTCCCATGAGATATCTACCAGAACGGAAAGTGGAAACTAGACAACATATCCTGGTCCTAGTTTATCCAAGACTATTAGAATAAGTTAGTCCACTTGTTTAGATTTATCAACACCATAATATGCTAAGATCAATATCAAATATTTAAACTTAGTAAAGAAATCATGTATATTATCGAAAATTTTAGGATCCAAAGTATTCAACTCTACCTCAAGCACATGACCTCTCATTTGATCCAACTTTTCAAAGAGACTTTCCAAGGTGGTCTAGATCGTGTTTGGAGTCTTGCATGCTGCAACATGAAACCATAAATCAGATGAAATAAATTAAAGAAGAGGTCATGTAGCCTCATCCTTTCGGTTCGCCCATTTGGTCTTCTTAATTGCTGATGTAGGTTTTGTTTCTGTCCTGGTCGTCAAGTTGTACAATCCTTTCCTTTTGAATTGGAATTCTTCCTTCGGCTTCCATTCAAAATAATTTTATGGTGTGAGGATTACCGCCAAGTTTGACTATAGAATTGGTGTTGTATCCATATCTCCCACTAATTCTGATAAACCCTAAAAATTTACCCTCAATCTGAGAGTGAAAAATTGAGAAATCACTGCAGAAACGGCACATCAAATGGAAAATTCATATCAGTTTTAGGAGGCTATCTTCTGGCTTCTTTTATGAGAAAACGATGAGGAATTTATTCAAACATTTTAAAACCCACTTATGAAATGGGTCAATTTACCTTCAAACCAAACCGTTTCCTTGGAAAATGAATACTTTGGGAGAAATCAGGGTTGGAGTGGCATGGATTTTTCTCAGATCAGAAATCACGTGACTTTTAATGGGGCGATTTTGCAGATTGAATTTTGAGCAAACAATGAGGAATTTCACCAAATAGTTGAAAACCCACTTGCATAATGGGTCTATTTAATTCTCAGAAGGGTCGTTTCCTCAGAAAGTTAATATTTTGGGACAAATACCTTTTCCATTGACACGGATTTTTCTCGTCGAAACTCTTATTTTCCTCATTCTTTGGCTTGTTTGTCTTTCTCCAAGAATATTAACTCTGATACCATGTCAATTTTTCATCGAAACCTACACAAGAGATCTAGCTAAAGAAAATACAAACAAAGCTTATCAATAAAAGGATGAGAGATTCAATATGGAAGAATGAGAAAATATATTCACACTACTCCAATGAGGTGATCAATGATCAAATGATTGATACGATTATGATAAATATGAATACAATGAATGAGTGGAATACACTCATATATATGAGAGAACATTCCATAATTATGAAAAACAATAAAGTAGTTAGCTTTCCTTAGGAATGCATACATGCATAATAGTGATGGTCGAAATAGAAAGTCTAAAATAAAACTAGTCAGTTAACTCCCACTGAACTAGTGTGTCGAAAATAATAATTTCTCCAACACTCTTGACCCCCTTTTCATGTTTTTGTTCTTTCCCAAGCCGTGAACTAGTCGAATGACCAATCCAACTGTCACACTTCTTGAGACTGCACACCCTCACGCATAAACTACTCACTTCCTTCCACAATTTGATCCATCTATACAATGATATCAGACCAAGGTAATGTCACCCCTCACCTTGTTGCACTATGAATTGATCTTGAAACAAATTCTTATGTGGCAACTTGGCTCCACTATCCACCTCATGGCACATTTATCCAATATGCTCCAAGACATATATGTCTAGATTTCCTTTACCTCACTACTTTATCACCTGGCCATGCTATTGTTTCTACCTCTCTATGTCTTGGAATGGAATGGTTAGGATTCACCCTCAACCATGTTTCCCAAAGAAAGAGAAACGCTCATTCCCAAGTAATCTCTTCATGTTGCAATCTTCCTATTCGCACAATCCTCCAAACAAAGGCAAGTCCTCACCTCCCCTCCTTTCGTCAAGACACCTCTTTGCAACTCAAAATTTGCGATGAGTTTGGAAAACATGCCTACACTCCTCAAAACATCCAAAGAATTGTCCAAAAATCTCCAAGTAGAATGAGTCACCTCAAAGAACTTCCATGCCTTAGGCATGTTCGAACCAATACTCTTCCAACCTCAACCAACTACCCCCGATGGATTTCTGAGTCATTACACAATCATCCACAAGTCATCAAGGTGTTATCTACCTCATCCAATGTCTCATACCAAAGGCAAGAGAAAACCACCCAAGTCACTTGGTCCACATTCTTCCCATTCAGATTGATTACCAAAGATTCTTAGTCGACTTCTCTGCTGACTCCATCTCTCTCCTAGAATGAAAATTCCTTGCATTCGTTGCAAGCATACAAACATTGACACTATCATCGTGACTGCAAGTCATCGCATGACCCAATGGATCTGGCTAAGGCACAAAGCGCTAGAGTGCCTCACCCATCCTCTCAAACTTGGCACAAACATACTTCACTACCCACTTCACCGCATTGATCTATCGAACACAACTCATTAAAGATTCAAAAATCTTCCTCAATCCACCTCCACGAATGCATATAAATCTACCTAAGTCCACCACAAAAATTGTCCAAGTAGGTCGCCCAAGATCTCTCCACATTCTCCCAACCAAGGCATCCCAAACTGCTACAAGACTTCTTCAAATCTGTGCCACTTGAGTCACCCTCAAGGTTGTGGGCTCTCACTATTAAATTATGAGCTTGATTTCTTATGTGGATTAATTATTTTATTTTCTTCAACACTTTGATTCCAACTTAATACACTTCAACAATACCAAATCATAATTGAACAACAATAACTATGTAGATAAGTAAGCATGCACATCACCAACACATATACCCTAGGGAAACCTTGTACATGGAGAAAAACCCTAGCAAACGATATTCCTTTATTGCATTAATAATGTAATATCACTTACAAATATCCACCATGAATGTTTTGTTCTTAAAGAGCTTGCCAAGATGACTCTGACCAAACAAAGACCTAAAATACCTTACTGAAATACACCTCTGATATGTTGCCTCTATTGTTAATATATAACACTAATATGTTTCTTCGGTATGTTGCCTCTTTATCAATGATGTGTGCCTCTATTGCTTCACCCTTAACTTGCATATCAAAACTGTGTTGAAGAGAGGGTTTGACCTCTTCTTATATAGGTTGAAGAGGGGAAGAGGAGAGGCTCAAAATAGTAACCTGTTAGCATCGGTTAATTATAACTTAGGTTCATACTTTAGTTCAAACTTAGAACTAGACTTGAGATCGGTTACAACTTAGCATTACACTTTAGTTCGAAAATAGAACTAGACTTGATACTGGTATGATTTAGTTTGAAAATAGAACTAGAATTGAGACTTCAGTTACAACTCAGCATTACACTTTAGTTAAAAAATAGAACTAGACTTGAGACTTCAGTTACAACTCAACATTACACTTTAGTTCAAAAATAGAACTAGACTTAAGACTTCAGTTGCAACTCAACATTACACTTTAGTTCTAAAATAGAACTAGACTTAAGACTTCAGTTACAACTCAACATTACAAATTATTTCCCTGAAAGTTCCTTTGGGAGCAACTATCCTTTCTGCTTCCTTCCTATTTATTTAAGCCACCCTAGATTCCTTTTGGATGGAGGTTATTCAAGAGTTATTTCTAACACTTCAACAGGTTCTAGGGGCTCATTACTTGGCCCTTCACGAGGTTCCTCCCTCTGATCATCCAACTCTTCATTTTCATAAGAGGGTGAAGCTGGCTGAACTGCTTCTGATTCTTGTTGAAGTTCTCTGGATTTCTTAAATACAACTTCCTCATGGAAAGTCACATCTCTGCTTACCTCTATTTTCCTTTGACCTGGTACATAAATCTTGTAAGCCTTGGAGTTCTCAATGTACCCCACAAAAACCTATTTCTTGCCTGAGGGTTCCATCTTTGTTCTCTTTTCCTTAGGGACATGAATATACACAATGCACCCAAATATCCTTATATGCCCTACTTCAGGTTTGATCCATGAGAAGACCTCTCCAGGAGTCTTGTCCTTCAAGATAGCATGTCGACACTTGTTCTGAATATACATGGAAGTGGAGGTAGCTTCTGCCCATAAAGAATTTGGCAGATCCTGGTCAAACATCATTTCTTTCGTTGCCTCACAAATTTTCATGTTTTTCCTCTCAGCAACTCCATTTTGCTAAGGGTTATATGGAACGATCAACTGTCTCTTGATTTATGTTGACTTGCAGAAATCCTCAAACTGGAGAGATTCAAACTCTCCTCCATTGTCTGTTCTAAGGATTATGATGTGTTTCCCTATCTTCTTTTCAATAAAGGATTTATACTCTTTGAATTCATCAAATGTGTCATTTTTAGCTTTAAGGAAATATATCCAACATTTTCTTGAGTAATCATTAATAAAAATAACATAATACAAACAACCACTGAGTGAAGAAGATGACATGGGACCACATACATCAGAATGAACCGGATCTAATATGCCATAAGCTCTGTTGTCACTACTAGGAAATGATTTCTTTATATTTTTACCTAGCATGCATCCCTTACAAATTTCATCTTTACTAAGATAAATAGAGGGCATGCCACATACCATGTTCTGTAGATCTGAAAGAGATTTGTAATGAAGATGTCCAAGTCTTCTGTGCCACAACTCACTGGACCTAGTCGCATCATGAGCCAATGTCTGAACTGACTATCCTGACATGACGTATAGTCCTCAATTGCGAGTTCCAATGGGTTCTGCTATACATAAGTGGATACATTTAGCCCATAGTAGTGCCTTCATGTCCTTGAAGATCACTCAATATCCCTTGTCCTCAAGGGTTGCAACTAATAGTAGATTCTTCTTGAGCCCTGGAACATATAATACTTCATCAATATGAAGTCTAGCCCCAAATTCGAATCTAAAGGAGATAGAGCCTACTCCCTCTATCTTGTAACATTTTTCATCCCCAAGCTCAACCTTCTTTGCAAAAGATTTTGTCTTGAAATATGATAAGATCTCCTTGTACCCTGTCATGTGATTTGATGCACCACTATCTACTAACCAAGTTTTCGACCCCGTGAAAATTGAGTTGGATAAGGTAGAAAATAAGTAATATTATTTTCTATTTTCTTTCTCATTAGAAGACTTTTCTAGTTTCTTTTGGATTCATCATCCTCAACAGTTGAGGCATGATGTTTCCCTTTCCTAGGATATTTCTTTCTAAACCAACAATCTTTAGAAAAATGACCTAACTTATTACAACTAAAGCATTTAATCTTAGATGTATCAATATTCTTTCCTTTGAATGTACCTTTGGTGTTTGGCTTCCTCTGAGATCCTTTTTGGAAAGTGCCTTTCTTCTTTCCCTTGAATCTTGATACTAAATTTGAGTGCTCTTCTTTCGTTGGCTCGCTCCTAGTAGCTATGCGACTCTCCTCCTAGAGGCAATCATGCCATAAACTCTCAAACGTGGGTTGAATCTCTCTCCCACTTACACTGGATAAGAAGGTCTCCCATGAAGAAGGAAGACCGTAAAAATGGCCTGCACTAAATCATCATCATACATTGTCACCCCTGTGACCAAAAGATGATCTATGATCTGGGCTATCCTAGAACAGAAATATGCCATTGATTCACCTTTCTCTATCTTCAAATACTTAAGCTTGTGCTTAAGTTTCCTCTTCTGACTTGGAGTATGTTTCTCATACAGATTCACCAAGGTATCCATACAGTCCTTGGCAGTCATTAACAAAGTCATTGCAAGCATTATACTATCTTTTACTGAGTCAAAGATGATTCGCTTGGTCTTTGCTTGAATCTACCTAAAGGCTTCTCTTCCTACATTATTCGTGGGTTCCTCCACCACTGTGGTCACATACTGCTCAAGGTCATTCTCTTGCAAGATATTTGTTATTCGGAGCTTCCACACATTGAAGTTGGTAGCTCCTTCGAGCCTATCGTCAGCCCTGACTGAAATGGAGGATGCCATGGAATTCACACTGGAAACTTAATCAAGCTAGCTTGGAGATGTTTCTGCACTTAAACACACTTAACACACCCTAAGCTCTGATACCATGTTAGATTATGATCTTGATTTCTTATGCAGATTAATTCTTTTATTTTCTTCAACACTTTGATTCCAACTTAATACACTTCAACAATACCAAATCATAATCGAATAGCAATAACTATGTAGATGAGTAAGCATGCACATCAACAACACATATACCTTGGGGAAACCCTGTACAGGGAGAAAAACCCAAGCAAACGATATTCCTTTATTGCATTAATAATGTAAGATCACTTACAAATATCCACCATGAATGTTCTACTCTTAAAGAGCTTGCCAAGATGACTCTGACCTGGAAAAGACCTAAAAGACCTTGTTGAAATACACCTTTGATATGTTTCCTCTATTGTTGATATACAACACTGATATGTTGCTTCGGTATGCTACCTCTTTATCACTGATATGTGCCTCTATTGCTTCACCCTTAACCTGCATATCAAAACTATGTTGAAGAGAGGGTTCAACCTCTGCTTATATAGGATGAAGAAGGGAAGAGGAGAGGCTCAAAATGGTAACCTGTTTGCATGAGTTAATCATAACTCAGCTTCATACTTTAGTTCAAACTTAGAACTAGACTTCAGACTAGTTACAACTCAGCATTACACTTTAGCTCGAAAATAGAACTAGACTTGAGACTGGTATGCTTTAGTTCGAAAATAGAACTAGACTTGAGACTTCAGTTACAACTCAACATTACACTTTAGTTCAAAAATAGAACTAGACTTGAGACTTCAGTTACAACTCAACATTACACTTTAGTTCAAAAATAGAACTAGACTTATGACTTCAGTTGCAACTCAACATTACACTTTAGTTCAAAAATAGAACTAGACTTATGACTTCAGTTGCAACTCAACATTACACTTTAGTTCTAAAATAGAACTAGACTTAAGACTTCAGTTACAACTCAACATTACACTTTAGTTCAAAAATAGAACTACACTTAAGACTTCAGTTACAACTCGACTCTTTACAAGGAATTTCAAAATTCTCTTCATGGTGGATAATGTTACACGTGCCAACGCACTAGATCAATACATTTATATCATTTGCAATATGAGGAATATCGTTTGTTTCTAGCTCATAGGAATTTTATATTCGACCTAAATTTTGCTAGATGCATTGACTTTTGCTCATGGATCACAAGGTTTGACTAGGCTCACAGAGGTTGTATGTTCCCCCTGACTTTTTCACTAGTTTGTCTATGCTCACAGAGGTTGTATGTTCCCCCTGAATTTTGCACTAGACTATATATGCTCTCAAAGGTTGTACCTTCCCCCTGATTGTTGCATTAGACTCACATAGCATCTCGTTCATCCTAAATTTTTGTTTGACTCACAGAGGTTGTACATTCCCCCTGGATTTTGTCAATACCTCATAAGACTGGTTGATTCTCCAAATCTCCCTGGCTAGCCTCAGGGTAGCCCATATGGCCTCTCATTGGAGAATGACTATCGATGCTACCAAATTTAACACTCACCGTGGAAATAAAATGCACTTAAACCATCAATTCATCTAAATTCCTTTCAAAGAACTCACTACAACACATAGGAAAATTCAAGAAATCAAGCCAACCATACCTTTCTCAATGGAATCATTCACTGCAACCATGATCGAAGTCTAATTTATTGGGCCTCTGCTTGTCCAAGCAATTGAATATTCGCATGAACTCTCCTCAATCACCATTCAAAGCTCCAAAAATCTACAAGACCTTTGCTATGATATAAGGTTGAGTCCATTTGTCCACTTCAGAAATCTATTTAAGTCTCAAACTTCGCATGCAACTGGTCAAAATCATCCCCAATGTTTTTCCATCTTCTCACCTTGACTAATTCTTCTTCAAGGCACCATGCGTACGTCGCCTGACTGTCAATCCATATTTTTACTAACCGCTTGTTGTAAATCTACGAAGATCTACCTTGTCTGAAGGCTGCGGTCAACCCACCAACAACCCAACTCAACTCAATTGTTGTTCTCAAAGATGCCCAACAAAAAGATGTCATGATGGAAACATGCCCAACCAACTGCCTACTTTGAAGTTGTTCTAGGTTACGTCAGGTCGTCTAACGCACCCAAGTGCTTCACCTCACAACAACCCATAACTTCTCCTCTTCGCGATCACTTTTGTGATCACCTTCCATGTTTAGCTTTTGTAATCACTTCTACGGTTATATTTGCGACAAGTCATGCAATAATCATGCGTTCATCTACCTTTCCCAAGTGCTCTGTTCATCCAACAAACTATGCACTTGGTCTATCCAAGGTGTTCACAACAGGTCCAACACTGACTTCCATCACAAATGAAACTAATAAAGTTTGCCTCTATGAACAAGTCTGCAACAAGTTCTACGATGAAATACAAGATAAGTTTTGTGATCAGCCACCTTGTACAAGTGCTTCATTTCACCATAAACTCTAATCTCAGTATGTACAAGGTGTGTGCCAAGCTCAACCTTCCCATCACACCTTCAACCGAACCTTTGCCATAATTTTGATGAAATGTCTGCAATGAACAATTTCTCTACATTGAACTGTTGACCAAGTCTACGAACATTCCCCACCCAAACAACTTCGCAACAAATTTCCTTCTCAAAAAGTGCACCCTATCCACTGTCATCACTGCAATAGTAGAGTGTGCTTCAAGATCTGATACCATATGTCATCGACATATTGGTGAAGAGCTCCCCAAACCTTCTCCAAAATCTACAATTAATCTAATCTGATACCATATGTCATGTCCCCATAGTGTGTCTAGTTTCTCGCTTGGCTACTTGAAAAAAACAAGGTTAGTTCTTCTTAACTACACCACTTCACCTAGAGCATACCCATACTTCGTTCTATACTACCATCGAATCATACTCCTACTCTAGTGCAACTCTTGTATACTTAGAAAATTTTTAATTGCTTTAACACTTAGTCATATATAAGCATACACCCAGGAGAAACCAAGAGAACTGTGGAACAAATGAAATACAAACACAGATATAGTGGGGGTGAAAAAATCGTGCCTAATAGTCGAGTAAGTATTTGTTATTGCGAAAAAATTACAACATGAGCCCTACCAGCTCAGTTTACAACATGGCAGAGTTAAATGACTTGCCTCACCTCACCAAGACAGTCATACACAGAACATCACCAAGACTCTCCATCGCAGTCGTCTTCATAGCCACCTACAGTGCACCTCATATGTGCCTCCAACCACAAACTTGTTATCTCTTTGTTTCTGCAAACTCTATCTATTCATTTCCACATACTTCACATATTTTGGTTATGCCTCACACATGCCTCCAACAGACCTGCATTTCCATACTTCACCAAAATCAACCCAAGAAAAGTTCACCCAACTCTGTCCAACGAATCCACCTCAAGGTATCACAAGTCCTCCCAAGTGGAGCGACTTGGCTCCTTGAGGGAGCTCCTCCTCTTCATCTGCCTCAGAATTACAAAGATATCTTGCTCTCCTTGTCTTGCCAAAACTTTCCTTCATTGGTTGTGAGCCCTTGTTCTCTTACAAGCTCTCCAAAAGTCACCATCATGAACTGTCACTTCCTTTGGGGGTGTTGTTCCCATTCGCAAACCCATGTGTCCAAACGAATCGAAGTGCCCCTTGGCAGACCTGGTTTCCCAAATGAATCATTGTGCCCCTTCAAGGACTCGATTTCCCAAATGAACCCATGTGCTCATCAACTACCATGTCCCTTGGAATTGGCGCACCCAACCTTGGTGCGCCCCTCATACCAGCATGCCCCAATCTCTTGGTCGCTTCATGGTTAGGAAATCCCCTTGGTGCATTTGCATGCCCAAGACATCCTATTGCCCAACTTGGGTGCCAAAGACACCCCAAGTTTTGTCTCCTTGAGGACTTGGGCAAAGGTCTCGACACCCATCTAGTCGAAGACATTACACAAAAGAGGTAAAGCTTTCTTCCTTTTCTAGATTCAATCCCACATCTTTATGTAATTCTTCTTATAGAATAATGATGAAAATCATTGCCTTCTTATTGAGGAAGGTGTTATCTAAGATTATATCTGAAAATTAGGGAGGTTTTATGCAAGATGGGTAGATAATGGACAATATTATTCTTATTCAAGAAGCCATCCATTAAAACAAAGTGAGAAAGAAAATGGTATAGTAATAAAGTTGGATATGAGAAATGATTTTGATTGAGTGAGTAACTATTTTTTATTTAGGGTTATGGGAAAGTTTGGATTTAGTTCTGCTTTTATCAGTTGGATCTCTTCTTGCATTAGCACCCCATGGATAACACCCTTAGTGAATGGTTTCCCCACTTATTTCTTTCAAGGGAGTTGGGGTCTGAGACAATGTTGTCCCTTGTCTCCAATTTTGTATATTATTATGGATGAATCCCTTAGTAGGAATATTGAGGCTGAAAGAATCATTGGGAATATTCTAGGGATCAATATTGTGAGGGGAGTCATGAGTACAAATCAGTACAAGTTCGTTGTTGACAATATTCTCTTTGGCAATGCTTCAACCATAATTCCTTCTAGATTTAAAACGGTTTTGAATGTTTTTACAATTGTCTCAAGAGGGATGATAAAAAATTTAAAGAGTCAAATTCTTGGCTAGCATGAAAAACCCCATGTGTTACAAGCAATTTCCAAAATACTACAATTTTCCTATACAAAAATTTAAATATTTGTGGATACTCATTCAACTACAAAATGCTTCATCTCATGCATGGATGAGTGTCCTTGATAATATAAATAAATTATCTCAATGGGTTTAAAAGTGGTTAAACCCAATTGGAAGAGTGGAATTGATTAAATCGGCCATCTCAACACTACCTTTATTCTATTGCTCTGTTAACGTGGCACCATTGGGTGTAATGCAAAAATTATCCAGAGAGATTATGTTGTTTTTATGGCAAGGGAGAAATACCAACATTAAAAAATTTCATTTAGTTCATTGGAAGATGGTCCAAGGCCCCCAAATAAGAGGAGGTATTGGGATAAAGGATTCATCTCTAATGAACTATGCAATTGGGGGAAAAATATTATGGAGATTAATCACAGGTAAGCTTGAGTGGTGGACAAAATCTATCTAGAAAAAATACTTGTGA
>JZKD02S1006277.1:133618-147349 GCA_000966675.3 Picea glauca
TTTTTTATAAATTTTATGCAGTAAACACTTTACTAATTTAATTAATATAGAACACATTTATTGAAATTTTTATATTCATATAGATATATTTAATATATTTATATAGTTTTTTATAGTTTTACATTCTTATAAATATATTTATAGTTTTTTATTTATAGTTTTACATTCATATAAATATATTTATATTTTTTTATAATGATAGCTTTGGAATTTGGATTTTGTAGAAGTTAGGATTATTATTCATTACAATATCATATTCTCAGTTATTAGTAGTCTCTGTGAAAGCACAACTATAGCAATAAGTTTTGGTTGACTATGTATTAGTTTGGAGTTGACTAACAAAAATTTAACAATTTGTTATAGTTAAACTTTACATTTTGAATTTTATTATTTTGTTTAGATATTTAAATTTATTTATCTCTAATATGATTGGATCATTTCTTAAGGGTCTTATTGTAGAAAGGACGGTGTCACTTCTTTATTGTACAAATGATGTGCGACTTTCACATCAGACAACTTTATTCACAGTAAATACTTGGGCAAACAAAATTTAATATGCGCTTGTAGGTGTACATTAAGGGTCTTAAAAACATTAATGAGAGTCGACTGCATAGGTATAGTTTTTTAATGTTGTTTTGAATACATGAGTGTTTTCTATGCAACACGTAGGCGTTTAATTGTGAGAGCCGACTGCATAGGTATAGTTTTTTAATGTTGTTTTGAACGCAGGGGTGTTCTCTATGCAACACGTAGGCGTTTAAATAATGAGAGTCAATTGCATAGGTGTAGTTTTTTAATGTTGTTTTGAATACAGGGGTGTTTTCTATGCAATAAGTAGGCGTTTAATAATATGTGTGTGTGTGTGTGTGTGTGTGTGTGTGTGTGTTGATTGTTTGGCAATGGCTCGATCCGATGCATTGATTCTTTGGCAGATGGCTTGATTTGGTGCATTAATTGTTTGGAAGATCTAGTCAGCTGGTTAGCTACTTCATGTTTGCCTGCTTTACCATACAACCACCATCTATAGTTTCTCTCGTCTAACTTTCAGTGTGGCCACATCTCTTCGTAATTCCAAGAGCTTCTTCAGCAAGACATTTGCAGAAGTCGCAGTTCTTGTAACATAACCTTGTGTTGTGAAACATCGATAGTGACAGTGTGTAGAGTTGCAACAATAAGGTATGTGGTTACTTAGTATATCTTTGTTTGATGAGATATAGTTTTCTCAGTTATGGTAAACAAACTTTTTGTTTTCTCATGGAAATTGTCTGTAACCCAAACTGCACTCGTCTTTTGGATTTCTAACATAGTTTTTCATTTATTTTTATGTTGATGCATGCAATCGTATTTCCTCCAATTTAAAATTCAACACTTAGCATCAACTATGGCCGTGTAGTGGACAACCTTACACCATTGTCGTCGGTCGTGGCCCTAATAAAAAACCTGCAAGCCGGCTACGTCAAAATCTATGACGTTGATCCCCAAGTCCTCTCAGCACCATCCAACACCACCCTCCAAGTAATTATTTATTTCCTTAAAATATAATGTCAACTTTTGCTTGGAACTATGAGAGCATTCTAAGAAATAATTTAATTAGCACCTTTGCAGGTCGGGGGCTCATATATTTGATATTAGTAGCAATAGTTTTGTTAGCACTGGGAATCTTGCTCTTCTCGTCATTCTCCTTCGGGAGATCAGAGATCCAAAGAAATGCTGCAAATTTCCCATCCATCCCCATTTTAAAGTAGAAAATAGTTGATCTTGCACTTCAATTGCCTTGTTCTCTAGAGAGTCAACTTTATAATTACTTTCTCTATAGAGATGTCAGATTTCTAGACTTTGAAAAAGAGAGAGTAGTTGTTTGAATCCATGTACAAAGCTTGAATTCAAATATGGAATATCATTTCTAGGAGGGTTCAACACCAATTCATTCATGTTTAGTCAATGTGTCCACCAAACAAATCTGCGAAGTAGATCCCAAAGAAGTTTGAGGAAGCAGATTCCAGAGAAGTTTGAGGAAAGGCTTGGTTGAGAGTGTGTAGATAATAATTATTAGTCCAATTGACAAAAATATGGACCCATGACGAGGGTTTGAAAGATAGAAGGTAAACATTAATCTGCAGATTATTTAGCATAAGCCAACCTTTGTAGGTTATTCAGATTTAGCCTTTGTAGATGACAACTAACAATAAGCCTTTGTAGATTGTTCAGAATAAGCTTTGTAGATTATTCAGAATAAGTCTTTGTAGATGACAACTAACAATAAGCCTCTGCAAATTTCCATGTTTTTTTCTCATATATTTATTTTTACACTCAATTTCTTATGTGCCCAGTTACTAGTTCTCCTATACCACTACACGTCAGTTTGGATAAAACAAGTATTGCACACTCCCCTGTTCATTCTCTATGGATATATGGAGGCTATACTCTAGATAGATAAGTAAAGTTGACCATTAATTTTCCTGCCTCCGGGGAAAGAAGTTGAATTTGTTTTTCTGGCTATAGATTAATCGATTTTAGCAAATGCTACAACCTGCTCTGTTTATATGTAATTCTGGATGAATTTACAAGTTAAACTTAAACATGAAATGGTATGTGTAATTTTATTTATATGTAATCTCTTTGTATCTATATTATTTTCTTGTTTTTCTGATTATAGATTAAAATTTACATTAGCCCAGTAAGTGAGATGCGGGGATTAATTCGATTTTAGTAAATGCACACAATGTTCAAGTAAGGCATAAAGTGTGACAGTGGGAGCCAATGCAACATGGATTTAAATCAACATATGCAACCATTTCCAATTTTAATTCCAATTTTAAGTGCCACGGTTTCCAATTATTATTCTCTGTCGATATTGTAATAGATCTGGTTTGAATAATGTGAAACCCTATTAATCAAGTCACACTTTGAATAATGTGAAGCCCTATTAATGAAGTCACACTCCATTTATTATCTAAGTTTTAATAAATTCATCATCCAACTATCTTATTGCGAGTGTCTAAAAAAATCATTTAAAAAAAGATGGCAATAGACTCATAAAAACATGACGACAAGAAGTTTTACCACCTTCAGCGATGTACACAATCCCAATATATGAATATATATGCATCTAGGAAAGATAAATGGGCAGTCTAACAACATTGTTTCCTCAAATTCTATTATAGAAATAGTTAGTGTTAGAGTAGTTTAGCAGTTTAATTTTAGGTAATTCATTATTTATTTTTCATTGAATTCACAGAATTTCATCAATTTCTATGTTTTGAGATGGAGCCATAGAATAACAAGCGAAAAATTACTAGATTCCATAAGGAGACAAAACTCAAAATTAGATCTAAATTTTAAATCCATGTGTGATAGTGGGAGCCAAACGTCATCACTCCTTCTGCATGGATTTAGGTCAACAACACATTCAACCCGAAAGCACTGATTCAACACAATGGATTGAAGATATGCATGGATTCAATGTCTTGTCTGATAATACCTTAGGTGATTTCAAATGAAATAGATTTATTTATTTAATCTTTATGTTAGGAATTGTGCTAATCCAAGATAAATTGCAGACATGATTGGAGTCCAACATAATATTCCCACTAGTTTTCCAGAACCTTACTTCAAGAATTACGAGGATACCAACCACCTATAACTTTTAAGGTTTCTTTAACAACTACAGGAGATCAACTCTCTGCCATGGAATCCTTGATTCAATAACAAGTGATCAACCTTCCACAATGTAATCCATGACTGACTACGCTGGATTTTTATCTTAATGGATGCAATCTACTCAACACTACCCAAGTAGTCTTTGAGTATAATAATGAAACCTACTCAGCACTACCCAGGTAATATTTGAGTAGAATTTTCTCCTTTTCATACATACTCTTATGCTATATCTCTGCCCTTCCTATATCCGTGTTGGTAGCTACTCAGCGTTGGATTTTTCCTATGTGTCTATTCCTAAAACATTAGACTGCCTTGGTCGTAGCTTGTGCACACGTGTATTCTGGCAACAAGGCATGCAAGTCCTACAATCTAGAAAACATCCCTTTGGTTGTCATGTTATTTTAGTAACATTGGGCATATGCAAATGTATCATAATTTGTTGTTTACTTTAGTCATGCAAAGATATTAAAACCTATCATATTTTGTTGTTTAATTGAGACATGAAAGGATATCAAATTTAAATTAGGGTGGATTTTTTTTTTATTAAAAATGATTTCTCAAATATTTAAAAAACTTTATATATGTGAAAACATTTAATATATTAATATATTTTGTGTGATTGTTATATATATATAAGTAATTTTTTTATAAAGTAAATCTTTCATCTTTTTCCAAAAGTTGATATATGTGGAAACATACAACCAATTAATGTATTTTTAAATAAGTGTTGGAAACAGTATAGAGTTTGATTTGAATCAACACCATTTTTTTTCTTCTGAAAGTTAGTCCACAATTTTTAATGCAATACTTTGATTGACCAGTGAACTCCACTATATGTACTACTACAATTTGTATTGAAGTGATTTTGTTGACTTAGCCTCATCCCTCTATAATTTCACATGACTCTTCAATTCGTGTCGAAGTGTTTTTGTTAAGCTAGTCTCATCAGTCTATAATTGCACACAACTCTTGAAAGTATTTACAATGTTAGTCTTATAGTTTGGGCATTTCATATGTCTTGATGGCAAGTATTTTCCCATAAAAATTGTATATATCTTTTATAATCTAAATGCTTGGAATTTCTATAAGATGTCAATATGTTATCTTGAGATCAGATTGTCTTTTTCTAGGTTTGTAATTATGCTTTCCATGGTTATATGAATTAAATGAACTTAAAAAATTATTATTGTTTTTCTTTACAGGAGTAGACAATAGTAACAGAGAAAAGTTGAAGTTAAGGGAAACAAAAATCAAGGTATGCACCTTTGAAACTGTATTTCCATTTTTTATTTCTGGTTAGGTAATGCCCTAAACTTACCTAGGAATAATTTGAGTACCATAAATTACGAAAATGGAAAAAATAATTGACGTTGAAAGCTACCAAATGAAAGAGAATTGCATTATACATAATAGCATCGATCATGTGTTGAATACCAATGGTATTTTCAGATTGCATGCATTCTCCTATAAAAAACCAAATGTAATATGATTTGTTAAATACAATAGACACATTGACTGTGAAATTTTTTGTAGAGGGAAACTATTATACGTTCCATTTGAAGAAAGTGAAGATACATTGAAACATAACTTACCAACATGGCAAGCTTCATATAGCTTCTATGAAAGTACAATACAAATCTATGAAGCTAAATTTACATACAATATCAATCCAACATGGGGTGACCTCGAAAATGCAATTGAACAACTAGATAGTATCCCTATGGATATTGATGCTTCAATGACAAAAGAAAAGACCACTACAATCCATTCTGAACAATATGATTTAGCAACAGACTTGCAATGTACTCAAGAATCCAATATGAAGAGATCCATTAAACTTGGATTTCAATTCAAAAACCACTCATTTTTCATAGGGAATGAAGAGTATTACAAAATTAGAATAATTTTGAATAGAGAACAACACGCAATTGTCAAAGACATTGCATACAAAAAATGTAGTGACATGCACACACCATTGTACTTGTTCCTTATAGGTGGAGTAGGAATAGGAAAAACAATTACAACAAAGGTGATATTCCAAAGCCTTATCCGAATCTATGATGCATATAATACAAATGATCCTTTGAAACCTAAGGGATTGATATTGTCATATACGGGTAAGGCAACATATAATGCAGGTGGAACAACAATCCACGCTGCATTACTAATGCCCTTCAACAAGTCACATTTTCTTCCACTTAGCAAAGAAACATTAGACACCTTATCAAAACTTTACCAAGAACTACAACTTGTTTTCATAGATGAAGCTTCTTTGATTGGAATTTGATTCTTATATTCCATTGACAATCGACTAAGAAACATAAAACATGTACAAACCAAATATTTTGGAAACATTGATATGATATTTTGTGATGATTTTTATCAAGCACAACCCATACAAGACTCTCTGATTTTTTAACAAACTATAATGAACATGCAAACAATAACACATGACTTTTGGAAATATAATATAAAATGTTAAGAATTGCATACTACATTGCGCCAAATAGATGAAAAATTCATCGCAATTTTGAATAGGATGCACACAAACAACCAAACAAGTAATGATTTGGCATATCTGAATAGAAATTGCATCCAACCTGCACCAAATGACCCAACATTTCCTTATCGGTTTTACAAAAACAAAGATGTTGCAATGCATAAAAAGCATATGCTATTGCTCATACCCGGAAATTTCAATTTCAATTAAGGTGATTGATGAGGAAGAAGAGAACCATGGCAATGTGTCATACCATCAACATACAACTACTTTTTCCTCAGAACTTGTCATAACATTAAACATGTTAGCTAAAATATATGCTTGCAACTATGATTCACAAGATGGCTCGGTAAATGGTGCAGACAAAATAATCAAGGCCTATACCAAAACATATAAAGTTTATGTAATATGGATTAAGTTCTATGATTCAAATATTGGACATCGACAAGCCAACAAGATAGCTTGTCTATATAAGCCAGGGATTTCCCAAGATTGGATTCCTATACTACGAATAGAAAAACCAATGTCATTGACAACAAAGACAACTCAACTAAAAATCAAAAAACAATTTCCAATCCAACTTGCATGTGAACGTACAATACATAGATCACAAAGTTTAACCCTAGACAATGTTGCATTTGACCCTACTGGGATACAAATACATGGATTAGTCTACACAGCTTTATCTCGTGTAAGAAACATAGAATCATTGTATTTGTTAAATCCTCTTACGAAGAATAACTTCAAAGTCAAACAAAAAGTCGATATCGAGATGAAACGTTTACGTAGTAGTGAAAAATGGAATCTAGAATATGATTATCACTCCATACACTCAGAATCATCCATCTCAATTCTTTTAGTAAACACACGCAGCTTACATGCACATATTATTGACATATGTAATGATTATGACACAATGCAATCTGATATTTTGTGCCCACAAGAAACATACATGACACTTTCCATGAACAATGAACACTTTCCAAACTTCATTTGCATATCAAATTGCATTAAACATGGAGTTATGATATTGGTCAAAAAACATATAACACTTTTAGAACATAGACATTTCGAAGAACTTGATGTAGAAGCTATGCTAGCAAACATAATCGTTCATGGATTGAAAATCACAATACTCAACATCTATGCCAGTCCACATGCAAATTTGACCAACATAATAAGCATCATTATAAAAGCATTATGTACTTTACATCCAAACAAAGTCATTATCATTCTTGGAGACTTCAATATTGACATGCTACAAAGCAATGAAAAAACAAAAAAAATGGAAAGCTACATGGCTAGGTACAATCTCCATTTCATCTTGGACACAAAAAAACATTTGCGAAAATCACTTATTGATCATATATGGTCAAGCATAGCCAATCTACAATACAAGATCTTCATATTAGATACATATTGGATTGATCACAATACCCTTTGTTTAGTACTTGAACTTTGACATACATGTAAATAATATTACACATTAGCATATTTCCATATGCTTCCTACATATTTACAAGTTTCTTTTTCCTGATTGTCTACTGTGTAAAGCGTATGCCCATATTCACATATTTTTGGTTTCTTTTTGTACTAGATCAACAAATTGTGTCTCGCATGTCAACAGGTTGGTATACTCTACAAGTTATTGTCTCGAAAAAAAAGAGTTTCTATTGCATTTTACTAGAATTTATTTGCATAGCTAACTACTTTATTTACTACAGAATATATTAAAACAACTATCAACATTATAAAAAACACACAAACAAAAAAAAACATGGCACAATAAATGGAAAGGTACTTATTTCTAACTTTACTTATATTTTGTTGCTTTACATCTTATTTATTCTTTGTTGATAGTATATGTTGCACATTGTTTTTGCATAGTAGTTTCTTTTGTTCTACATTTCATTTTATCCATTGCTAACAAAAATTATAAATAGCATGTACAGGTTAGTTGAAGAAGAAACCAACATGTGAAACAGAAGAAGAAACTCAACAAAGCCAACAACGTTTTAGAAGGTATGTTGACAACAATAGTAAAGGAAATGTCTTCTTTATAGAAAATGATATACATATATATGTCACTACTATACGAATGTGAATGCATGGAATTCAAATATGCTCTATGCTAACTATAGTAGATAATTAATTTTCAATGTAAAATGAAAAGGAAAATGAAAATCTTGAACTACTTAACATAGTTTCTACTTAATACATTCATATGACAAGACTAGAGAATGAGTTGTTCTTTCCTTGTTTGGATTGCGACAAATAATGTTTTTAACCCTAAATCAATTGCAATTATATCCTTAACCTGATTCTTGGAATTTTCATTCTTGACTTTATTTATAATTCAGTTATATCAATTAGATATACAAGGAATATTGAAAATTGAAATTGCTACAATTGTTTGTATATTACTACCAATTCAATTATTATTGCCTTAATTTATTATAAGGAATGTTGTCACAACCATTATACAAATAAGTAGTGCAAATGGGAAAAAATAAATGATGGCATTGATTGTGATTCAACAATGTCTTCGCAATGCAAACAAGATTTGTATGTTTGAAATTGAACCTGCAATGACAACGCTTCCATGGATACATAACATTGAGAATTCTTTTCTTATGACTAAGAGAATTCAACAACTAATATATACACTAGTTTTTGCATGTTTTCATGTTCATAACTTTTTCAATTGTATTGTTCTTTTGAGCCACTTAAACATAGTTTGAAAAAGGGAACTAGGAATTTATATCTTTTTAGATCAAAATCACTCTACACAACATTGACAATAGTTTCATATTTGGATCAAGTGCAAATGCATTGACTTTCAAATTTGACAATTTGGAAGTCTGTTGAAGTCCTTACTGGGTCATTCCTTGCTATCGATCTTGAATAACATTTATCTTAGTCACTTTATGCTAGTACATATATATTTAAAATACTAATTTAAAATTTATCTCGATAGGCATTGAAAACAGATCCCTAGCTAAAGCTTTCCATAAACAGAACACATTTATCAAACCTTTTTGACATTTAGAAAATATGGATATAGACAATATTTAGCCACACTTATCACATAATAAGTATCACTGTCCCAAAGATATGATCATGTTCTTGTATTATGTTTTCTATATTATATGTCTATTATACTATATTTATTGATGTTTTCTATTATACTCTATTCATCAATGCTTCTATGTACTATGTCAACTTGACCACTATAACTTTCCTGATGCAAAGAAGCAAAAATGCAAAGAAATTTGCATTGTTCTTTCTCTTCTATTGATTTCCCTTCAAAAGGATCAATCAGTCAACTTAGTTCTTCCTTGCTTGCTCATGCTCTTTATGTGACAAGAATTTGAAAATAACTTAAAAATCCTCTTTTCTTCCATCTTATTTATCTTGTGCTATCTAGTAATAACCCCCATCGTAATGAGGGGGAGAAAGACTAGCTTAAAGTATCAAAAGCATAGTCATTTGATCAATTTTCTCTTAATAAAATTTAGTTTAATGATTAAATAAATTTTATATTAATAAATTATCCTCTAATCTTTCTTTTCTTTCATATGTTTACAATAATAGTTTATTATTAAATTCCATTATTCTCATTTTGATGTAACATATCCCTTTCCATTGTAAAAACAATATTTTTAATCTTGCAAAATACTGTTCATTCTCTTGTCTTAAGAAGTTGATTAGTCTTTCCTTTGCAATTACAATTAACAACCACAACCTACATTAGATATAATGATATTGGACACAAGAATGTAAATGCACATTGATTGAATTCTCTATATAGTCACTTTGGTGAACATCTATACTATTCAATAGTAATTGGTAATATAAACTTATTCCCTACAATAGTTTCAATATTTTATATTTTGCCACAATGAACTTACGTTATGTATATGCATCTATGTATATATGTAATATCATGTGTATTGTTCAATCTTTGATATTATACCAAAGAATAGTATCTACACCCTTTTCCTCTAAAAAATCCTTAGTTCCTTTTATATCCTTAGGAAATCCTGTATCCAATTCACCACAATTGTTTGTTTGATGTTATGAAAATATCAAATATAGAAATATTTTCAATAAACATTTGTTATTGTCATGGTCTTTACAATGCATCATTACTTTTCATTTTCAAACTTGCCTAGCATATCACGAAGCAATTTTGTCATGCATCTGCAATCAACATTCTCGTACTTTATAATATATTATATGCTCATATGTATTGCATAGTTTATCTACATATCTCCATACCAAAAAAAGAATGTAAATGTGCAAGGTGTATATTGATATGAAAAATAATAAAAATATATATTATCTATACTTTCCTTTTACATGCTAAATGTTCAAATCTTTAAACTAGGAGAAGTTAGACAAGTGAAGGAAGTATTAGCACTGAAGCATCGCAAACAACACAAGAACAACAAATTTATAGGTAAATACATATAGATTATTTGTCCATTATTTTTAGAAAATAAATGTTTTCCTGGTATTTCTATGATGTAGTTCTAATGTAAATGTCATATGCAATTATCATTTTCAGCTCACAAGAAACAACAGAAAGCACAACCAAAGAAACCAACATAGCACAACAATAACTTAAAAAGTATGTATATAAAAATGGTAGTTGATACAATGCATTTAAATTGTGTAGTTATGAAACAAAGGTATATAAATTATAACTTGCATTACTTATTTTATGCATTCCTTGTATGTAGGCCTAGATATACTGCTTCTACTATAGTATTCATTGAAGACTTGAATAGTCGTAGAACTGGACAATTTTTTGTTGGAGACATAATGACCATATATAATACATATCTGGACAAAACAAATAAGTCACGTAGAATTTTGCGTGATGACATGACAGATGACAAAGGAATGATGATAGTTACATTGATTGTTCCTACACATCTTATTCGAAAACATGAACAAAAGATCTTACCTAGCAATGGACTATCCATTGCACATTTTGAATTTTTGCCAAAAAATAACTATGATCGTGGTGACTGTGATCGTATTATATCACTAGATGAATTCAATGTTGTAGAAACAATTACTGTTGTTTGCAAAGAGTACAACTTCATACTAGAAACAACAATTAAATTTTTTACAGAAAGTACAACTCCTTACCCAATTGGGGCAATTGGAGTTGTTGTGACAGTTGCAAAAAAGGTGGGGATGCAGTACATTTTACATATAAAAGATGACAACTCAGAAAATGAAAAAGCAATGGTACAACTTTCATATTTAGTTCTTTTAATTTTAAATTTATATATCCTCAATAAGATTACATAATTACCATGATGTTTCATGTTACAGCTTCAGTTGTTCGAAACGTATGCACATTTTTTTACATCAATGGAACAATAGCTACACAACAAATAATTTCTTGTGTTGTTGTTCAAGAACATTACAAAGAGAAAAGATTTAAAAGAAAAGATATGCCACACAACGTAATCAACATTTATAACAATGCTCAGAATAGAAGCAACACAATCTTTGAAGAAAATAACTAGCTCAACAAATGTTGTAAGTATACAGATGTATACCTGCATTTAAAAACTTCATACATATGATTATTTAAAAAACATATGTATTTTGTTGTTTTATTGTTAACTACAATATTGTATAAACAGGTTGAAGGTACACTGCAAATATCAAATGCGTATTCAACTCCTATTGAACCTGTATGTGCCATTTGCAATTTTCCAGCCAGTGCTTCTGCATCGATAGAAGATACAACAATTGATTGCATGAAATGCAACCAAAAATGTCCTTTTCTTTATAGACATTGCATAAACACTATTATTAGAAGCATTACCAATAGTGTTGTGCAATGCATCATTAGAGAACCTATATTGCAAACACTACTTCCTGATATGATACAAATGCCATATGAAATATATCTTCAGAAAAAACTAGACATTGTTTATATGCTACATGACCTCCAAGTTCACAACAAAATTACACTAAATGAAGACAATAGAGTATTGCAAATAGGATGAATAAAGAGGTAAATAACATAAATTTGCTTACACTAAAAAAAACTTAAATTATTGATTTTATCTATTGATAAATAATATGGAAAATTATTCTATTTTGACTTATTTCTCTTTCTTTTTTTAGGTTCTCTTATGTTCCCCTATAAAGAAAAAAACAACAACTGAAAAATCAAAAACCTCAACCAAGTCCAGGGAATCGATGAAGTTTTGTGTTTTGTTCATGGCTTCTCATGATTGACGATCATCTATGGAGGCTAGCAATATAGTTGACACTATTCCTTTGCAACATTTTCGAATATTGGGTAATGTTTTTGGCCACTTGAAAGTAATAGTTATGACAAATCTGTAAATCCCACATTGCATATGACTCATAGGAAGCATGCACTTAAGATTTTAATCTTATTATGTTCTAATGTACTTTAAATGTGCCTTTTTCTTAGCACAAAACTAATACTATTTCAATCGTGTTGTATTTTGGACATCTCAGATCTTAGTCTTATTTTCAACCATGTTATTTTCAATAGCATATGATCTTAGTCTTATGATCTTGTTATTTTGCACTTGATGATATTCACCAATTTAGGTACTTTACTCACTACTATAAAATCATTAGTAGTGAATTGAAATTGCAACTATCATGGCCCTAATCAGTTCCAGATTTAATGTTTCATTTATTTAATTGCCAAATATTTCTTATTACTTTTACTACAATTGATTTTAGCTAACATAGTTGTATGCACACTTATTCCATATGTCATTTTGATAAATTTATAAACATTTTCTGAGTACAATAATATCTTAAACGTCTTATTTTGACGTGCATATGTTTTTAAGGTTTATTTTTATACTTGTCCCTAATGTAATATTTATAACTAATATTGAATTGTCTTTCTTCTTCAACCTTTGTTTAAATCCACTTTTATACATGTCATTGTTTTAGACTGTTGAGATATTAGAAATAACAAATTTTATTTATCTATAATGTTATTCGATCATTTTTTAAGTCTTATTGTAGAAATGATGGTAGATGCTCATGTGAACATAGATTTTCTCTCTCAGGCAATGCATACTTAAGACAACACAGAGTATTAAAGGCATTTTAATACAAGGACTAGTTCCTTGTTTCAATTGGACTGTACATATCTCAAGACATCTCCAATTTAAATACATTTATTTATTTTAAAGAATAACATAAAAGTGTAAGTCCTTTAAGCATATAGGGGCTTCCGCAGTGCAAGATATTAGATATTATTTTTGGGATTAACTGCGTAGTGTAAGTCATTAATCTATGACCCATATCCATGAGTATTAGTCGCAACTGACCAATAATTCTCATGATTTGAATAGTCCACTTAGCACTCATTGCATTGGTTGATGCTCACAGGGGTGAAGAAGTGGGATTGAAACCAACGAAATGAATCACGTAGCATCAATCATCACTTCCGGGGCTTGCACCCGGTAACCAGGACTTCCCAGGTGGTCACCCATCCCAAGATGCCTCTGGCTCAAGCGCGCTTAACTGTGGAGTTTTCCCCACAA
>JZKD02S1006277.1:200953-213369 GCA_000966675.3 Picea glauca
TTATACTATTGTTCATTTCTCATTGGATATAATTGAATGGTTTAAGTATAAGTTGGAATTTTTTTTTAAAATTGTACTTGATACTGATTCACCCCCCTCTCAGTATCAACAGAGTGATCACTTTGATATGTACTTTGCCCAGGTTGCGATGGAGTTTCTTTTGAACAATGACACATATACTCTTACATAGATCCACTTTGTATTGGTCATGGCTATGTCTTGTCATATCATAGATCCACTGTGTATTCTTCGTGGCTACGGTCAGTTCAGGTCATCAGAGTATAGATCCACAGTGTATTTTCAGTGGCTATACCTTTTTATCAATACAATTATGGATTCACAGTGTATTTTATGGCAGCCATATCTTGCAAGTCTTGATCACCCAAGAATAGGTATGCCTGCCTTGGGTTTGAAACATGTCATAATGTTTGTTGGATGTTTGTGTGCAGCTTCTGTCAGGTTCTCTACATCTATACCCTTGCTTGAAAGTCTACAAAGCATTTGAGTTATCAGTTCATGTCTTCTAACTTCATACTTTGGGGGGCAATCTGTTACACATCAAAATTACTCACTTTGATAGTGTCACAAGTGTCGTCATTACAAAGGTCACAAGTGTCGCATTTTTCTCACAAGGTCGCAAGTGTCGCATGTTGCTCACAAGTGTTGCAGGTGTCAGGGAAGGATACTGCCATGATGCCTATGTCGTGCCTATAACGACATGAGAAGGACACTTGAAACACCTCAAACATATGATTTGGAAGAGGAGAAATGAGTCAACAGGATTACAAACCTTTTTCCATCTGAAAGCACCCAAAAAACTGAGTTTTTGGAGGGGAGCGCTCCCCTATACCTCTTCTGGGAGCGCCAACGCTCCCCCTTACACTGTCTGGGAGCGTTATAAATCTCCTCTGACCCTTTTGAGGGAGCGCTATGGATTTTGAGAGCACTGGCGCCCCCCTAAATCCTACTAGGGAGCGCTACAACGCTCTGATGGTCCTTTTGAGGGAGCGCTACCTATTCTGGGCAGTAGTTAAGTGGTTGAGATGAATGGGGGAAGGATCTTTTCATTCTTAGAAGGCAATTGAGCTTGAATCCCTAGTCCAGCCATGATCTTAGGGCAGATACTCAACTGAAGGAGGAAAATCCTCACCTTCCCCAAGGATATCTCAAGTTGTTGAGCCTCTCCGAGGCTATATAAGAAAGCTTTTTAATGGTGAAAGGGGACTGGAAAAGGAGAATCACACCAAACTTATGATCTCATAAGTGGTGCTGGAACAAAGATATTTTTGAAGCAAGAGACCTATGATCTCATAGGGAGCCATCAGTGAAGCTATCATCATTCAGATCATGTATCTTTTGAGCAAGGGGTAGACAAGGAGGACTTGACGAAGCTTTCGCATTCGCATCTACGATTCTAAGTACTGCTGTCGTTATTCTCTTTAATATGACATGCTTGGCCTGTTTCTTTCTAGTTTGAGTCTGATCTTACATAAACTTATCATTGATAGATAGATCTGTTTTCAAGCTAATATCAATAGAGTAGGAAGTGGTCGTACTGTTGTTTTGTCTATAGGACTCATCGAGGAGCGAGAGTTTGGAGCTCAACTCGGAGCATGCAGGGACAAACGTCGATAAAAAGGTACTTCTGTTCTCCTTCCTCCTCATGCATTAGTTTGTATAGATTTGAAAGGAAGTCAGTGTCCACGTTAAGCACTTTCTGTCTTAGAGTTAAGAGTCTAGCTCTTTGAGGCAATCTACCTGTCCGCAGGGAGATTTTCCTACAACAGGGGTCCCCTTCACCCACATCTGTGAATGAAAAAGGCGCTCCCCCTCTTCAGGATCTGTTGGTTCTTCTGGTTGAATTGTTGTGGTTGCGACAATAGTAGTGGGGTCTGCGTCAATGATCTATCCTTTACCAGTATTTTCAGAATCGGATTCCGAATCAAGGTTCGGCTCCTTGTCTTTGATCTCGGCCACCAATGACTGTTTTGAGAGACATTCATTGGTGTTGTGCCAGGGGATTTTGTGGAAATTGCACCATTTTCCGGTGTCCTTCTTTGTCTTCCCGTGACCCTTCTTTTCATGTGTCTTGGACTGGTTTTCGGCAAACTATTTGTTAGGTCTATCTTTGTCATACTTTGGTTGTTGCGGATTTACAGATCCAAAATCCCGTTTGTTCTGGTGCTTAAATTTCTGCTCGATTTTAATATCATATCGATAAGCAGCACCGAGTGATGAGATGTCCAGAAAATCCATTTCAGTCTGGATGTATCTGTGTAGAGCCCCACGGTATTTCAGAACCAAATGTCGCTCGGATTCTTTGATACCCATCTTGGTGCGCAAGGTATGGAAGGTATTGGTGAACTCCAGAACTGCTTGGCCCCTCTCTTGTTGCAGTGTAGTCCATCTCATGTACTGGTCCTCATAGTTTCCAACAGGGTAATAATGTTCCTTTACCGCATCCACAAAAAAATCCCAAGTGGGATCGGCCCCATATATTTTAGACTCCTCTGTGGAACTCTTCTCCCAATAAGTTTCCCACCAATGTTTGACATGGGGGAGAGATTTAAGGAGTGTGAAGGTGATATTTTCTTTGTCGGAAAATTTGTGAACAGAGAAATAACCTTCTAGCAGATTTAACCATTTGTCTAGGACTTCTGCATCTATCTGTCCTTCAAATACAGGAATATCAAAATTAACTTGTACCTTAAAAGGTGAGGTGCCTCCAAAGTGGTTTCTTGATGAATATGTGCATGTTTCTATCAATAGGCATTGAAGGATGTGGGAAAAATTCTCCATCATTTCGTCCCTCTGTCGCGTGAGAGCTTGCTCAAGCAACAAACTGATAGGATCATCTGCTCCGTCATTTTTATTTTCTTCCACCATTGAGGGTTTCTTGGGTGTGAGAGAGTGATTGTCCTCAAGAGAGACAAGATCGAGACCCAAATTTCTATACTCGGATCTCGTCGGGGACATGCACTGAAAAAAACAATCAAGAACAACTTGCTCTGATACCAGTGATCCAGATTATTTTCGACATGAAATGCGAGCGGAAATATAATAAAGAAATGCACAGAGATATCGCAGATATTCAATAAGATAACATAAATGTATCAGAGATGCAACCATAAAAGCACAGATACAGTAATACGCGATTTCTATTAATGAAAGAAATGTACAGAGACTGTAAAATACAGAGTGAAAGACTTGCTAGAATGGTGGCAGCTTATCTAGGAGAAGAGATGTGACGACTACTCGCATTCGCAAGAAGATGATTACAATGAGACTCTAAAGGCCTTTTTTACAATAAACCAGAATGCCAAAAACCCTAGACATCCAAAAACCTAACCCTAGGAGATGAAGCACCAAAAGTCATGTGGGCCCCGTTTGGGTAAGTTGGTGCATCAACTTCCCGGGGTTGTAACTTTTGCATACGATCTCTGTTTTAGGTGTATGATAGCTCGTTGGAAAGGTATCGTCGAGGAGATTCATTTTGGGGGCTCAATAATTCCTTCAGCTATCATTGAGAAACTATATCTCGAAAAACCTTCATTTAGTCCCTCAAAATGGCCCCAGAAGTTAAAACCTGCTAAAAATAGTAAATTGCCAAAATTGTCAGAAAACTGTTTTGAGCCAGTCGAAAAAGGTGGGTGGCCACAAATATCCACCTGGATCACTACCATAGAGGACTTAGCACTAGAATCTCAAGCAGATTTGGCAGGAGATACATTTTTGTAGAAGAAGTCCATAACTACCAAATTGGGGTAGCATGACCTTTGGTATATTGGGTTGAAAGGGAAACTTCTAGGACAGTTAAAATGGTACTCTAGGGAGAAGGTAGAGGAAAATTTTCCTCACCTCATTCAATAAAAGATGTTCGAAACCAAAATCCTCCCTAAATGGGGAGGTATAATTCAGAATGGATCATTATATAGTTTGGCATCTATCTAGATACTTTTTGGGTGGAAAAATTGGAGGGGTTGGCTTGCAAGGTCCATTTTAATGGTAGGTCCCAATTTGGAGATTTGGGGTTTAGAACCTTCCAAAGTCATTTTGAGGAATCAAACAACACTTTTTGGGGTCAAAAAATTTCAAGCATAGATCCTAGCCCCTTGACGTTATTTTAGACATTGAAACCTTTCCGATAGTATTAAAATCACCTCAACCGGAGTTCATATATAGAATATATGCTTCCTGCAAGTTAAACTGCCTTGCTCACCACCATGATAATAAGTAGCATATCATCCTCCATTAATCATGTGCGGGGATATCCACATGTGGAATTTCAAGAATATTCTAGAAGGTAAAAAAACCTAACACTATTTGAGGGTTGAGGAATGCAAAAACCCTGATCCTAGACGAATATCAGAGTATGTTAAACACTGGGCTACTAGGAAAAGAGGGGGTTGCATTATTTTAGTATTGTACTTGTTCCATATTTGAGTAGAACATATAGGAGTGGGATTTGAGAGAATAATAAAGGAGGAAGAATATTTTTTAGTAGTCATTTAGGTCACAATGTCATAGGAAACTTTATAGTGAGTGCCCCTTTCTTTGTATTTGCATTTTCATAACTGAAGAAAAGAGAGTAGAGCATAAGCCTTACCTTATAGTTATGTTTTCTCCCATTTTGGGTTTCCTAGGATACATCTTGTGTTCTTTTATGTGGATGGTGTTTTCATTTTCTTGTTCTTTCATTTTCATATTTCAATTATTTTCATAAGTTTGAGCAATAACCCAGTGCTAACAAATCTGAGATCTACGTAAATAAACCTACATAATAAAAAAATTCAACACAATACAATATTTCTTTTGATGAACTATTCTAGTGGAATATCCATGACAGTTTACAAATCACCAACATAAGCCAAGAACTCTAGAGCCGTAATCACAAATATTGGGGTTAGTAAATCAAGTGAGATATCAGATAGAATTCCCAAGCAACTAGCTAAAGCCAGAGAATATATTAAGAAAGTTTTGCATCCCTCAATGGGAGCTATACCTGGTCTTTGCTCGTAAGTGTCAAGATGGTGTACCAAGCTTGGTAGAGAATAACTAGGTAGAGGATCAATGCCTATAGAATGCCTAGGGGAAGAAATTGAGTATGGATCCTACAAGTAGCTTATTCAAGGAAAATGTCAGTTCTATATTATCTTTTAAAGGGATCTAGGTTGGATTTATGGATGAGGGTAACGAGTTTTGCCATGAACCGTGTTAGCTAAGACACCTCATCAAGGTAGTACATAAAACTATGGCTTCCTTGCACTAGTAACATACACCATTTTTTAAGTTTTTATGAAAATCATATTGTACATACGTGTAACAGTTCCTGTGGCTAGGGTTTATCCCTAGCTAGTCGTAGGAATCCTCAGGGTCGTTTCCTCCTCGACTGTTGGTCTTTAATCTACGATGGTTACTGTATCGGATATTCCTAAACTCAGATATTCTCATTTTGAGTCCTCTGGTGTGTCATCGGGGTGCCTTCTCAAAGGCTCGACCTTTAGTTCCGCTGCTTTTCATGGCAACTCTTTATGTTTTGTTGTCTTTAGGAATGTCAATGTTGTTCCTTCGTCTTGTTTGTTGTAAGAAGCTCTGGCTCCTTCCATCCCTATGAGGAAGGATGTTATTTCCAAGTTATCTCATCTCAACTCCACAATGCTCATTTACCATTTTAATGGTATCTGGCCTCATCTTGTTAATCTTCATGAATGGATGTCAAGATCTTGTTTGCTAGTTTTGAAAGGTGAAGTTTTCATTCACCCTTATGCTCAAGGGTTTTTCATTGTTGAGTTTGATCTTCAAGAAGATAAATATTTGATCTTTAGTTCTGGTCCCTGGTTTTGGGGTTGTTCTGATTTATCTATGAAGCCATCTTGGTCTCCTTCTTTTGATCCTTCGAAGGATCCGTTATCTTCGGAACCTGTTTGGGTTAGGCTCCCAAATCTGCCCTTGCATTTTTGGGGATTATCCTCTCTCTCTCTACCATCAGTAATTATTAAGCCAGGTTTCATTATAGAATCCCTAAAACAAAACACTATAGCATCTGCACCTATTCTCAAATTTGTGCAAAAATGGATTTTAGCAAAGGGTTCCCGACGAAAATAAACATGATAGGGGATAACTATTTGTGGACCCAAAATAAGGATTATGAAAAATTAATTTTTCGGTACCGACCTTGTTTTGGTACAGGTCACTTGGTAGCGCATTGCCTTAAGGGTCCCAAGAAATATCAAAAGAAGCGCAAACCAACATGGTGGGTTGGCTCTCACATTGATCATCAACTTATTTCCAAAGAAGATTCTACAGATGCAGTCCCTCCCAAGGAGGTGCCCAAAGGAGATTTGTTTTTTCCATCTGACGTGGAATCTCGAGATCCGGACCCTCCATTAGAAGTCTCTAAATCTGAAATAGAGGATAAGAAGGTCACAAAAGAGATTATTGAGCAATATGGAATGCAACAAGAAACTCCTCAGAAGCTAGAGGAAAAAGTAGATTCGGGTAAAGAAACACAGGTTCACCCCAGCTCCACTGTTTTGGTAAGTTGGACAGATGAGGCAGATGAAGCTGAGGCATCAGAAAAATCCGACCCTCCAAATCCAGAAAATGAGGGAATGGTAGGACTTGCGTCGACCCCTCTATCTCTAAATGCAGTTTGGACGGTAGTCATAAAGAAGAAAAAGACCCCTTTAGTATCCCAACCAATGGTGACAAGAAGTAGGGCTCGGAATCCAACATAATCATGAATTATTTTTTTGTATGTATTCTGGGTGTTTTCTACCGGATATATTCAGTGAAATGTAGTAATAGTATCAGACAACTTTGGTCTTATAGAAGTAGAAAGGAATCTTGGATAGTAGTTGGAGTAATGATGCTAGATTTTTTATATTTATACCAGCCCACTTTTTGTCCCCAACAACCCTGGTCGCATTCTTTTTAATGAACAAAATTTCTCAATTTTTATAAAAAAAAACATACACAATTTTATGTCTTAACAAAGTACATATAATCGATTTTTTCCATACTTACAATTCAAAGTTTTAACTCTCATTTGTCCAAAATATTTATAAATGAAAAATCATAATAATCAAAAGACATAAACCTAAGTCATACATAGCACTGAACTACAACAAAATAATAAAAACAATAAAATTTATACAATTCAACAATTATATGAATGAAAATATTTTAAATTTTATATAAGGAGAAGTATATTACATAAATGCACTATCATTATAATTAAAAAAAAACTACCTTATTAATATTTTATTAATATTGTAAATACAAAATCAGTATTTTTTTATACAATTATATAAATGTAGTATCGTTTAAAAACTTTTTCTGACTATAGTTATAGCTTCATAGTTGAAAAGCATATATATTAACCTAAGTTTATAGGGCATAATATTTTGTTAATATTGTAAATACAAAATCAATATTTTTTTATACAATTATATAAATGTAGTATCGTTTAAAAACTTTTTCTGACTATAGTTATAGCTTCATAGTTGAAAAGCATATATATTAACCTAAGTTTATAGGGCATATGGGTATGGGCTTAAGTATAGGTATGCCATTTTTGAAATAGGGAATCTTGTTTTATATATAGTTATGGTGAAGCTAGATATTAAATTATATTAAATTAATGTATGAAATTTTTTGTTTATGATCTTCTTCAATAAAATAATTTGATTTTTAAAGTTTAAAAAAGTGTATAGATTTTATCGTTTTGTATTTAAATTTATAACCTTCTAAAAACACATAGATTTTATCGTTCTGAATTTAATTTATAACCTTTAAAAAAAACACATATTCTTAGTACATATATATTTTATATATATCATATCATATGGATGAAATCATAGATAAATCATTCAACAATATCACTTTATCACTTAGGCATTGGAGACTTGAGCTTGTTTCACTTTATCACTTAGTCCATGCAGACTTGAGCTTGTTTAATAGTCTACTTTTCTATCTAAGTTTACTTTTTATATGGTTCACTTTCTCGAAGATTCTAATAATATTTTACAAAAATAAAAAGTAAAACATTAGAGTATAAGAAAATTATTTTCAAATATAAAAAACAAAAACAAAATGGAAGTATAAAAAAAATCATATAATATTTTAAATTAATTTAAATAATCTTTTATAATCTTTTAAAATTTTCAATTATGCATACTCTTAATAATATAATATTTGTAAAAATTTAAACTATTTGTATTGTTAGCGTTAGAAGTCATCTTCGGACTGTATCGAAGGTAAGCCCAATATCCATTAGTTTATATGTTACAATGGATAAATTTAAAGGGGGTTGAATGGGTGTAAACTCAAGATAATATCATTTTAACTTAGAAAACTAGACCAACATGCACAAGCAGGTGAGGTCTTGATTAAATTCAATTAGTAAGTTGAAGTAAAGGTGAATAGGAGGAAGACTTTGGTGAGAAAGTGTAGAGGTCTACTATGGACATCAGGTCTTCCATCAACCTAAGGAGGAAAAAACTCAAACAGAAGATTCTCTTGAATTCAAATTTTCAAGAAACTGAAAGACATTATAACAACACTATAATCAAACATTCATCATAATACAATTACAACAATCCATGTGAATTAGTGAATCATGAAATACCTCAGTATCAGAGGCAAATAAGATGGAAGAATAAATTTGACTTAGATTAATCAAGTTACATAACCAGAGAATCAGTGTTCTTCATCAAAATATTACAATAAGGGAGCCTAGTTCAACCATCGACCATAACAAAATACTAAAACTGCTTATATATACTCAGAAATGATGCAACCACCAGGAGTGTGATCGGACCACTACATTAACGCTTTCAGTTGATGCCTTCTCTATCAGATTGTGCAGGCCTCCTCGTGTTATATGCGAGTCAGGCGCAGTTATGTGCTTTATAGGAAAATATGTCCATAAGGAAGCTTCAGATTGACAGTGTGCCTTTACGACCGCTCTCTACATGTTTTCCATTTATGGAGTGAGATGAGGTCTCAACTACCACCCCCATCTTATATAACTACCTTCATCGGAATCAGGATGAGGCTCGACACCCATGAATGTTTCAGGCGGTGCCCACGACTTCTTCGAGTTAATCCCGACACCTCAAAGCCAAGTAGATATTCTTTTGTGACCGAATACGGGCGCTTTCGGCCTTTGGCGCATTTCCTATCCATCGCTCCATAGTCAATGTGACCTAGGGCCATGATCCTACGCAATTGCATGATTACGGGTGCTACCAAGGGTGGTCTGAAAGAAAACCGCTTTTGTCCCCGCAATTCACCATGAACTGCCACGCGCCCCTTTCTAAAAACCATGGTTCTGATTGTGGCCCACCCATGAGATTTTAAAACATGTGCACCTTCCGACCCCGCAATGGAGCGCGACCATTGATCTTGTGATCTGATATGAGGCTTCCTAATCAATGGCTCAGCTCTAGCGCCTTTTAGATTGATGGATCGGATCTTCCCTTTTCAAATCGACAACCAAGATCTGCTTTGGGCCTCCGGGCTTCGAGAAAATAAAAACTCAAATCTCGCTTACCTTCTATGCTTGTACCCGGAGCTATGGATCTAACGACACGTGGCTCTTGCTGATCAATGACTCAGATTCACTTCGGGCCTTCGGGACTTTGCAATGTTTAACTCCCACAATTCTCCGGAGCGTTGAACTTCGAAGCGAGGGATCTTCCTCCACATGTCCTCAGCTTTTGATGGCTCAGATTATTTCGGGAGTTCGAGCTTTGACACTTCTGGAATTCCACACACTTCTCACTTCAAAACTCCCAAAGCTTATTTCCCCGAACAACTTGGACGACCTGTTGCCCTTGAAAAACTATATGTGATAACACATATCATGATATTATAAAAAAATTGTTGACATATTCATAATCAACTTGTTGTCTATTTAACCCACTATACCATTATCTTTATAAAATTATGCAAGAAGATATGATCTATAACATAACCGAATATATTATTGTCAAATTTTAATTGAGGACATTACCCTTAAAACAGTTAATTTCCTTATTATACCTGCAGCGGGCATGGTATATAGCATTCAGTTTGTCGTTGACTGTCTATTAGTATACCGTTGACTATAAATTTAACTAAGTTTTTGAAAGTTTAACATTAGTTTATTGAATTTTTAATATTTTTTAAAAGTATTTATATATTTTTCTATTTTACCATTGGCTGGTCAATTTGAACTCTTATTGTAAAAGTGTCAACTTCCTTGGAATTGAAGACATTCTTAATTAATGTTATTATCTTAATTTTATATTTCATTTCAAACACTTTATCAAATGAAATATAGATATGGCGGTTGTGACATGATGAACCATTTATTGATAGAATAGATGGACCATCACGCCAACATATGTCGATTGTTTATCTCCTTGTAAATTCTCTCGCCATGCAACGATTTCCCTTTATATTCTTCATCATGTGCTTCACCATGCGTAGATGGACCATCACATTAGCAGATGTCGACGTTTATCTCCACGTAGAATCTCTTACCATGCAATGGTTTCCCTTTATCTTCTTCTTCCTCGACTTCACCATCCATGTACATGGTCAATCTCCTCGGATTTTATTAAGGGATAGTAATCATAAACGGATTTTTTTTTAATCAAACAAAACAAGCATTACCTTATTGATCCACCTCCTTGCTACAAATTCATTTTAGGTGGAGACCCTATTTCATCTGTTTCAAACCCAGTCTCGGTTAAATCAATTCCAAATCCTGGTCTAAAGTTTGTTCCAACATCCTCGCCAGTCGAAGAAGCAGGCAAGAAGAGGTGGGTACTAGATTCGTAAGAGTAGAAGAAGTAACAAAAAAAAAAACATCCCTGGGACCAACAACCAAACTAACATGCTAAACTAGAAAGCCAAAGCCAACAAGGTAGCTAGCTAGCAACATATCTTGTTCCATATTCTCCAACATGAATTGATTATGTTGTTGATGCAACAAAAGATAATTCAGTAGAGTCTGTTGATTATCATAGCCAAAAATCCAAGCTACCCACCAGCCATAAAAAAGCACCCCAACACATAAATCAATGTAATCTCGCCCAAACATTCAAACGGGAGATGGGGGTAAGGCACTTGCCTACTCCAAAACCATTGACTAATGGGACGGAATGAAGTCTCTGCTTTGTTGTTGCAGACATATAAATTTGATGAAATGTCGCTCGCTACTATTGTGGACATGGACTCTAGAGAGAAACATATGCGGCTATGTTTCATAGTCATGTTTTTTTTACAACAATGTAGTATTCCATCCATCCCTTCTAACTACCATCATATTCATGGTCTTTGTTACAACAATGTAGTATTGCTTTAACACCTCACTGCAGACCATGAACCAAGCTACTTACATCCTTTTTTTTCCATTATGTTGTTATTGCTACTTACGCGACAGGTTCATCCTCTATACAACACTTGTTTATATTTAGAAGTGAGTACATTGTCATTAAAAAATGTTAAATTTCTTGTTTATCTATTGTATAGAAAGGTGTGTTTTTTAATAGTTTAAATGAGGGGAAGGTTTTCTCTGTTCGGACGAGGAGTTGAAAGCCAAGTGGTTAGCTCAAAAATATGTAAGGAGCTCTGCTCCGAAGGTACGAGAGAATTTCTCAAAGGAATTGTTGGGAAACAATACGGTGGAATCGTTGGTGGAACCAACCGACAAGTGGAATACAAGATCTCTAGCAAGAGGCCAAGTGGGCAAGCGACGCCTTTTGAAGTCATGTGATTTATTGACAGAACAAGGGGAAGGTGACAAAGTTAATAAATAAAGGGGTTTTACTATCCAAACCTTTATTGCATCCAGACACACATCGAAAAGAAAACATGACTTCTGTACCAGTGCAGAAAACCAATTCTCAAGGTTGTGCGACTTTGGGTTAATCATTCAAACTAACCAATCAAACTAATTAAAATGAATTTATGCTAGTTTTTTAATTATTTTGAACAATTCATATGTAAAATTTCACTGAATGTACAATCAATTTTAATCATTTACCTACTTTTACATCATTAAAAATATAGTATTATCAATGAATTTTTTGTATGAGAAGATGTGTGGATTTGGCATACCTAAAATATTAACTTAGAAACAGATGTTATCTTGTGGATATTTTGTAGCCTCTAAACTTGGGAATGAAGAGGGAATAAGTTTTTTTCTATAAAAAGTGGTTGATGTAAGAGAGTTTAACAACTAGTCGTATGTAAGTGATTATACATCGTAATCAACCTTCAAATAACAACCATTCATAGCTAAGTGATTATACATCATAATCAACTTTCAAATAACAATCATTCGTAGCTAAGTAATTATACATCCTATTAACACGGTCAAATTTGTTCATATCACATTAACTCTTATATTTGTTGGCGTGGGA
>JZKD02S1006277.1:223891-234272 GCA_000966675.3 Picea glauca
TCATCAGCAGTTGGCAGCTTGATGTATGCAATGGTTTGCACAAGACCAGATATTGCACATGCAGTGGGAGTTGTGAGCATGTATATGAACAATCTAGGTAAAGAACATTGGGAGGAAATAAAGTGGATTCTCAGGTATTTGAGAGGTACTACTACTCATGCATTATGTTTTGGAGGTTCAGACACTTTTCTACAGGGATATATTGATTCAGATATGGCAGGTGATAAAGATAGCAGGAGGAGCACCACAGGGTATGTTTTTACTATAGGTGGAATAACAGTAAGTTGGATTTCGAAACTGCAAAAGCTTGTTTCACTTTCAACAACAGAGGTAGAGTATGTTGCTGCTATAGAGGCTAGTAAAGAGATGATTTGGTTACAGAGGTTTATGGAGGAATTGGGAAAGAAGTAGGAGTACAATAGGTTGTACTGTGACAGTTGGAGTGTCATTCACCTTGCAAAGAACTCAACCTTCCATTCAAAGACTAAGCATATACAGTTGAGGTACCACTTCATAAGATCCTTCTTGGAAGATGGACATTTGAAGTTGGAAAAGATACACACTAGCCAGAATCCTACAAACATGTTAAAAAAGGGAGTAATCAAGGAGAAACTGAGTTTCTGCTCAGTTTTAGTTGGTATTCAAGAATGAAGATGAAGATGAAAAATTTGCCAGGTCCAAGAAGGTTCAAAGTCTAGCATATACAGCAGCGGTGGAGTTGTTGAGATCAGTCTCCAAGTGGGATATTGTTGGTTGTGGAGCCTGATTATCTTCCTGATTCAAAGGTCCTTGCTTTCAGTCGTTTTTATACCCCATGAAGTATTTACACCCCAGAAGTATGTACACTCTTCCACGCGGGGGAGTGAAAATGGGGGTACCCCCTCTGCGGGGTCCGGGGGGGCTATCCCCCCGGCTGGGGGTGAGCAGGCCCCCAGCAGGGGTTCAGGGGCGAAGCCCCTGAAGGAAAAATTTCCTTGTAAATGTATATTGTAATTTCATTGTAAATCTGGACCGTTCATTATAAGGTCACAGATTTAACGGTAGAGATTATGTTAGGGTTTTTTTCTCTAGAAGGCAACCCTCTTTTATGAGGGAAATGTATTGCGGCTATGGTTGATGGTGAATATTGTATTATGAGATAGGAGACTATGAGAGAAAGAAGAGGAAGTTACAACGGGTTTGTTGTAGGTTGTATCTCTTCATATGATGGATAATAATAAACGAAGGACCTGCCAATTTCTCTAGTGGACGTAGCCCACACTGGGTGAACCACGTAAATCTGTGTCTCTATTGTATTGTGTATCTTCTGTGTTTTGTTTCCGCATTTGTTTTATTTTATTGCTCCACGGTCTTGTTTTTCTAATAGTACATTTCTCTACGAGCTTCGCATAAGATCAAAACTTCTCAATTCATCGTTGTGAAGTAAGTAATTCCAGTTATTATATCTCAAATATCTGTCATTGTCCACAATATATCTCTCAATTTTGGTACCAATCATGGTGTCTTTCTCAAAAAATTCTTACCCTGTTTATACCAGTCAATGTCATGCTGTTGTTAGAATATTTTCATGTAGATTCATTTGAAGAGGTATCACCTGAAAATATGCATGGTCTCTGACTCAACGCATCTTCCACTCTGTTCATTGTTCCTTTTAAGTAGGAAATATCAAAATCGTAATCGACAAGTAGTTATGACCAACGCCCTTGCTGCACGTTCAAGTAATTTTGCATAAAAAGCTGTTGTAAACCACAATGGTCCGTTTTTAGTTCAAAATTTCATCCAATCAGGTAATGTCTCCCCACTCTTAGGGCATACACAATGGCTAACAATTCCAAATCGTGTGTCGTGTAGTTCTCCTCATGCTTCCTTGACATCCTCGAGATGTAAGTGATCACTCGACTGTCTTACCTCAAGACTTTGTCTAAGCCTTCCTTGGATGCGTCAGTGCATACCAAGAATCCCTTGCCCATGCCAGGGACTTTTAGTACTATTGGTGTTGTTGTCAACATCTCCTTAATCCTTTGAAATTCTTCTGTGCATTTCTCGGTCCACACAAAATTCTTGTTCTTCTTCTGCAATTCTGTAATCGGATTTGCTATCTTCGAAGAACCATTGACAAACCATCGATAATATCCTACTAAACCCATGAAGCTACGTACTTTTGTGACATTCATCGGCACGAACCACTCTATAATAGACTCTACCTTTGTTGGATCCACAACGATGCCTTCGCCGGAGATAACATGCCCTAAGAAATGAATCATTGATAGCTTTGTGACTGCTTCCCATAATTTGTTCTCTCACAACACTAGATTACCAAGAATAAAATTTTGTCTTGATCTTCTGTCATCCGAGAAAATATCAAAATTTCGTTAAGGAATACTCGATGGTAGTCAAGCAGAGTCTCCATGACCCATCCTTCTTCTGTATGAAATTAACAGGAGCACTCCAAGGAAATACACTTGGACGTATAAGTCCTAGGTCCAACAACTCCTTTAGTTTCACTTTCAACTCCTGTAACTCAAGGGTTGACATCCGATAAGGATTTCTTTCCATTGGTTCAGTTCTATGTTTTAGGTCAATGGTAAAATCCATCTTGGCTTCAGGAGAATACCTGGAAATTATTTTGGGAATCATGTCCGCAAATCCCATACTACCGGAAGGTCTTCTAATCCTTCCGCCACACCCTTGACATTCGGTGCTAAGTATGCATATAACTTGCATCCTTATGTGTGCTCTCTTGTAGCTGTAGGGAAGAAATGAACCTCAGGGATACTCCCCATTTTCTTCCTACAATCCCACTTCTTTGTACTTCATCGTCGGTCCAAATCAACCACCTCATCTTATCATTGAGTATCACATCATGCGACTCCTACCAGTCCATATTGATCATGTCGTCATAAGATCTTAAGATTGTGATGTAGGTCAGACTTCATTACACTATCCCCAGGTTAAAGCGACAATTCATACCCCTTCCTCCAACCATCTAGTTGGTACCCAAAGCCACATCGACGAATCTAAACTCGTCCATTCGAATGCCCTCACCCAAATCCCTTCAGCATGGTACTAGAATTAGAGCTCTCCGTAGCACCGGGGTCTAACAAATACTAAAATTTCGTTTGACGATAGAACCTGACACCTTGAGCATAATGGACTGGTGCTTGGCCTGGTGGTTATTTACCACGGTCATGAATCCTATGGGCCTTGCCCATCTCCGCCACGGTAGTGTGTCCTATTGACTCCGTCGCTCTGGCCCTTTCAACCAGATAGTCTTGCTAGTAAGGTGACTCTCCACATGTCCATCGCCCACCTCCGGTCCAATACTCATGGCCCCATAATAGAAGTTGTTGGCCTACCAACCTAAGATCCTAGTTTGTTCTGCTGACAATCCTAAACGACGACTTATAGTGGTGTTGTCACAGATGCGGTGGTCCTCTGTAGGTAGCCCTCTGCTGAGGAACCTGTCATCAAGGTGTCATGAAAAAGGGTCCTATAGACATATCTTGACACCAAGAGGTCTAGTCTGGATGACATATGATGCTGCTTCGCACCAAATGTTGTCGTTCTAGACGGTCTTGTAGGAGTCCTGCCGGACTCCCGCGATCAAATATTCCTTATCTAAGAGGCCTACCGGACTGCATCGTGCAATGTACAAGGAATTTAAATCCTCACCTTCACACGAAAGATGGAGTTAAGGCCAATCACGCACTTTTTGATCTCCATCTTCTTCTTGTTCATATGCAAGGCATATCGAAGTAGCTCCCTAAATCTGGTCTCATAATTCGGCACCATACGACCACCTTGTCGTAAGGCGCTAAACTCATTGAGTTGGCGCTCAACGAATTCCTCTGACAATTACTTCTCCTGGAACTGTTCCTCGAACTATTCCCCTAACATGGCTTCAAATGCCATGTTTAGCTGAGGTAGGAGTGTCTTCCTCCATAGAAGAGCGATCCCCTTTAGCTGAAGAATGCCAATGCAAAGCTTCATGCTGGAGGTCGAATTCGTGAAGCGCGAAGCACATCACCTGGTTCTCCAGCCATGCCTCAAAAGCTGAGCCATCTGTGGCACTCATGGACTCAGGAACTTAACCCTCTCAAGTTTTCCATGAAAGCTACCAGTATTGGCTGGGGAGCATTGTGGACCCTTAGGGGTACAGGTGCCATGGCCTTATCTCAACATAGACGGTTAGTCAAGGCCTATGAAATTTCCCTGGAAGGACCCTGTCAGACCTAATGCATCCCGTGTGGAAATCCGCTCATGCTCAAGACTTGTTCTTCTCCTTGGGGGTTGGACCCCTCTAGCATGGGTGCTACTAGAGGCGTCACGACTCCTCCCCTGGCACCACGTCGTGAATATCTACGACGTCCTCTAACCGTGATTACCGCAAGGACAAGTTAATAATTCAATTAGTGCTGAGTATAAATCAAGGGCTTAATTCAGTGGAAGGCATGGCTATCCATAGCCGCAAGGTTGAACCCTCTCTTATAAGATATGTAATAGCCCCGCCGATACGACAACAAGCATCATACGACAGACAAATTATTATTATTTATTTAGTTTTTTAGTTTTGCGTTGGGAAAAAGAAAACATATTACACTTAAAACTGACATTAATGACACATCATCCAAAGAATTACCGAAACAAAAATAAAACATTAACAATCCTTCAAGAAATAAAGCCGACACAGTGTTTCCATGATTAACGATACCCATTCGACACAACAACACAATTAAATGGAATCCATAATCATTGCATTTAGATAAATAAATAGGGATGCATAAACAATGCGAAACAAAAAGCACTCAACTCATCTCATAAGGATGATCATCAGAACATAATCAATGATCAATCATTTCGCAAGAGTAAAACCATCGAATATTTCATGGCGCAACTACTCAACAATCTTACATCTAACTTAAATACATACTCATCATATCATCATTAATTTTCGGATGCATTAATTTACTTGTATTAATTCAAGGGCACAATCAACTTTACAAACAAGGACTAGATGATTCACTACACATAAGGAATGATAATCCACAAGGGCTAAAGCACAGTAGTGAACTTATTTACATAGTCGATCAACCTTAAGTTCATGTGCAAGAATAAAACAATTCCAAACTAGGCATGCATCCACACCATTCAAAGTTCACTAGTAAAGACCACCTTATCATTCATCAATCAATAATTAATCATTGCACAAGATTAAAATAAGTTTTGATTCAATCCAACAACATTGCTAATGAGGGGCACAAGGAATCTAGTTAATAACCATCCACAAGAACAATTTGAAGGCATTAGAAAAGATGCTAAATCAACATAAGACAACCTTCATAACATGAGCAGTCCTAATACTAAACAACCACTCCTTACATCAAGTTGTCGTTGCATGCTCCAATCTCCTTGGCGGCCATAACTTGCTGGTGGATCTAGATAGAGAGGAATCAGGTGATATTTGAGGGGCGGCCTCCTTCCTGTCAAGCGGTTGTTCACAGAATTCTCTCAAATTTCAATTGGCATCCGTCCTCACAAAAGATACTGCAGTACAAAGACTGTGATTACCAGTTGACGGATGGCACTATACTTGTTTGTTTTGATGGTGCCGCACTTTCAAATGGCCTCTGTTGTGGAGCAGGAGGCACTTTCAGAGCACATCAGACAAGGACGACAAACTGGTATCTAAATTGTGGGGACGGAACTAACAACAAGGCTGAGCTCTTGGGTTTATGGGTTTCGCTTACACTTGCAAATATCTGGAATTTAAATCACATTCTTGTTTTGGGAGACTCAAAACTCATTATAGATTGGATAAATCAGAACTGTAAGATCAATTCTATCCACTTAGAAGGATGGAAACAGGAAACGTTGAAGTTATCAAACAACTTCTCGGACATACATTTCAGCCACATTCCCAGGACTCACAACAGGGTTGTTGATTCACTATCAAAGAGGGCACTAAGTGGTGTGGTGGGTAGGCTATCGGTTTATCATAGCGATATGGGAATTGAGAGTCATATTTATTCCTATAATCTCTTCGAAGGATGATCCACTTCTTGCTCAGATGATTTATCATTAGCGTGACTCCAGAGCTCTCTTATACAGATTCCCCTCGGCTGGGAGTTAATATGGATTGATCTCCCATCGTTTTGAAGCTTGCAGTTTTCTTTTTCCGTCTCCATCCGCAGGAACAATTACATTTGAATTGGGCGACTGCTATCCTGAGTGTTCTCGGATCAATGGGACTGTGTTTCATGATATGGAACGTTTCTTTTATTGTCTGGTCATACTTTTCTACAGCAGTGAAATATGTGTGTAAATGAATTTATATTTAATATAAATTTGAGAGAATTTTTATTGGAAAAAAAATAGTTGTCGTTGCACGCAAGAGGTTTAATATATAACTATATATGCATCCATTAAAATAAGGGTGCACATCGGTTTTAGTTATTCAATTAGTCATTCATCTACACTAAGGGTTTATTGCGCAAGATGTTTAAGAAGGATTAACAATCATAAATCAATTGTATTCTAAAGTGTGAGGGTAATATGATCACACCTTATCCATCACAAACAATTTATATATATTAATTACTAGATTCGTGATTACATTTTGTATTTCCCAAGAATCATATCAGATTCAAATGAGGAAAATTATACATCAAATTGACACTCGGCAAGGTAAGTTATAATTTTACTCAATTTTCTTAAGTATTTATGCTATGTTTGTTTCTGATAATCAAGGCTGCAAAAATAGATTTTACAAAATCTTTCGGATAAACCTTACTAATAAAACGCCTTTTATTACATTTCAATTTTCTACTATGCTACAGTCTTTATAGACTCCGGGCCATTAGGATCCACATAAATTTGATAGTGAACATATACTAATTATTATAAATTTAAATAGAAATAACTATTTTTATGTTGCTATGGACAAGTGTATGCTTCAAGTTTCCTTATGGTAAGGAAAGGAGTGACAAACATTTTTGAAAGGGAGAATTTATTACAACTTATTTTAATTATTAATAAGATATTTAGAATTTTTTTTGTTTTCCTTATATTTTAGTTTTAGAGAAAATATTTTTTTTGTATATTTTTAATGGCTAATATTCAAATAATTCGCCATTGGACACATTCAAAAAAGTTGAGAATCACTACGTGGAGACATTATGAAAATAATATAGAATTAAATATCCATTTATTCTAGTCCTAAGGGATAGCTCAGTTGGTAAGATGTGCGCACGCTCTCCCAGTTTGGGGAGAGGTCACAGGTTCAAGCCTAGCTATGAGTCCCTGGGGCTGCTACTTTTCCACTCCCATATCATCCACTATGTGGGGAAGTATCGGGGTGGGTTCCCAGCGAGTTAATTTCTCATCTGGAAAATAAGCCACGAGGGATAGCTCGATCGGCAAAGACGTGCGCACACTCTCCCAGGTTGGGGAGAGGTCACGAGTTCTAGCCTGGCTACGAGTCCCTCGGGCTGCTGCTTTCCACCCTCATATCATCCACTATGTGGGGAAGTATCGGGGTGGGTTCCTAGCGGGTTAACTTCCATCTGGAAAAAAGAGTTGTTGATGAGAGCAACTCGTCTTCCAAGCGGCGAGAGCGGCGATTTCAGGTTTTGAGAGTCGATTTTAGGTTTTTGTATGGGGGATCTGCGGCTAGGTCTTGCTAGCCGCATCCCTGGTTTTCGGTTGGCATCGGGGGTGGTTTGGGGAGGCAGCGCTGCAGGCTACAGGGTGGAGCTCCTTGCTTAGCGGCTTCGGTTGGCGCCGGGGTTGGTTCTGGGCGGTGGCGCTGCAGGCACCTGGTTGGAGTTCCTTCCTTTGGGCGCGCGGACCTGTCGGCGTGTTGCGGCCGGCTCTGTGCTGGTTTATTGACTGGAGGCCAGCAAGGCGGCTCTTCAGAGGGTCTATTCCGGTGGGTCTTGTCGCGGAGGCGGTGGAGATACGTTTGGAAGCTGCGTGAGAACCCGCGTGGTGCGCCATTGTTGGGCGCTTGGGTTCTGTTTGCTGTCGGCGTCCTTTTTCCCTTCTGCTGCAGTTGGGGGCCGAGAGGGTCCGGCGGCTGTTTCGGTGCCTTCTTTCCCTTAGCTTTTCCTCGGAGGGGTTTTGTTCGGCGGTGGTGGAGTTTCGATGGGCCGCTGTGACGGATCCTGCGTGGAGCGCCATTATGGGCACTTGGGGCCTTATTGTTGTCGGCGTCGTTTTCACCTGGGGTTTTTATTTTGCCTTGGTTTTTTTGGTTCACTTGTTCACAGCCTGCGTGTTGTGCTGGGTTGTATGTTTGTATTGGGTTGTGGTGTTTTGTTTGCCTCTATGCATGGATGTTGGAGTTGCACTGATATGGTCACATCTTGTTGCTGGCTTTGTAAACGAATTTATACTCTATATAAATTTGAGTTAATTTTCTCTTGGAAAAAGTTGCGTAATAGACACACTCTAGAGTTATCACGAGCCCACAATCTAAGTCAACGACCAAGGCTACAGTCACCGCCTGAAGGAATGGAACTTGATACCACGTGTCAACTCCAAGCGAGCATCCAACGCAAGCCCTTGAATCCTTTTTGCGCCACGCATCATAGGATGGCGCCTCCACTGGGTAACCATCAATTCTGAAGGGATGCTACAAGAAACGTAGTGGGAGGCGAAGGCAATCCCAGCATAAACGCAGAGACCAATTTCACCGAGACAAGAAAACACCGAGCTACCAGTGGATTTTTGGGGCAGTGTGTCTAAGTTTGAGAAAAATAATTACAATAAAAACAAGAAACAGGGTCCAAACCATTGCTTCCTCACACAACGATATCCTCAGAGAAAAAAAAAGGGAAAAAACCCCAAATAGAAACTCTCGCTAACAAAGGCTGGGAAGGAATAAGGGAGACCCCAATCGCTAAGGGTTCAACGCCCTTTCAGAGCTAAATCATACCACAGATCGCGGCAAACGAAGTGCCCAGTCCAGGACGAAGACCAAGCCCCAAACACAATCCATTTTCAACATAGAGAGGGGGCTTTTCTTTTTCTTTCTTAGCATTCTTCTTACCCCTGAGACCCCAAGCCGCAAAGGGGCCACACACACAAACTAGATAAATCTAGCTCCCATATCGCTTCGCAAGGTTGAGCAACCAGTTTCTAATCGAGCTGGGCATCCCAACTCCCACAAGAAAAATCAATCAAAAAAAATATCGCCAGCGTAACCTTACACCTACCAACGTGATCCATATTCCTTCTCTGCCATTTCTTTTATAGAGTTCTCTTAGTGACTAGTTGCCAAAATGAACATTAAATTCTTTTTATTAAATTTTTATTAGGAATTTTCTCCCTCGTACACTTGTCCCCCGATCCCTTAGTTGCACGAGAAATTCATTTAATTAATTAAATTAAATTTCATTTTTCCTCATCCACCTAAAAGCATTCCTAAAAACTCTCCTCGATGTCCCTTTATTCCCTCATATTCCCTTAATAACTGACGCCTTTCTTAAAGATTAGTTGAGTTCATTTTAAGAAAGTTCTTTAGACTAGATTCATTTCTATGTTTCACATTCCTTTTGTATATAAGTTTCCCCCTTTTTGGTCTAAGTTCTAAATTAGCTAGTTTTTCACAAGCCCACCATAAAAAAAAATGGGTAAATTATTTCTCCTTTAATTTTTAAATTCGATTTTTCTTCATCCCCCTTTATTAATTGATCAATTAGTTTTAGTCCTTATACCCCCCCCCCCATTAGACCTACAATCTAAATTCAGTTAGGCTTAGAAAATTTGTATTTGAGGTAATTTGATACTTATTAAATTTTACTCTTACAACATTTATTTTCAAGGCTGACCAGGACAAAATGAGACATTGTTTTTCTAGATACCTAGGTTCATTGACTCACCGTTGTTAAAACCACGACGTGCCCTTCAAGACGCACTACGTGCTCCAAGGGTGCCACTCGTCTTTTGACTGATTTTGGTAGACGTCAATCCCTTGGAGTCAATACTCCGTTAGGTGAACTTGTGGGAGACTAAGGGCCTCTAAGAAATATGGACCCTGCCTTATTGTGTCCCTTTAGAATCTGCCCTCATGGCATCGTGGATCTCTTGAACTAGGTAATTGTTAACCTACATTTCGAGCCACGACGACAGTGCTAGTAGGTTGTGGCAGGGCTGCTACCACACCTCTCCCTCAATATATCTGGTTGTTGTGCATGACCCCTTTACTCGAAATGTGAGTCTGATTAAGAAGTTCATAGATGATTTTAGGGGCGAAATTTAGGGGCTTCCAATTTTTTATTGGGTGAATTTTTTGTATTAAAGTGATTTTTTAAAGCTTATATCATTAGCCGGTAATTTATTTTAGGGAAAAAATCGTGTACAGGGTTAGCCCTTGTTTTTA